>OMNW01021066.1:3617-32862 GCA_900303245.1 Selene dorsalis
AGTGTGTGTGTGTGGGAGGAGAGGGTGGGGGAGAGTGAGCTTGAGTTGGGTGATGGCAGAAAGCAGCAGATGGTGGAGCTTAGAACAAATAAGTGTTGCACGTGTGACCAAAGGTGGATACTGAGTGATGACTTAAAGCATGGAAATAAAATACAGCATCTCTGAGAGGAAAAAAAAAAAAAAAAAAAAGAACATATAAAAGGTGATGGAGTGGATACCAGAAGACCACTCGGAAAAATATGAAACTGAAAGAATATGGGCTCAAAGGAGATACAGAGAAATATGGGAAGATGATGGGTGCTCCATTTGTTGATGTGTTTATGACGAACGTGTGTGTGCGCAGGAGATGGGTTGGATGGTGAAGCCCTTGGGCGAGCTCCACTTTTTGAAATGAGCAAAGCAAGCCACGGAAGACAGCAGGAGACCTATGATCTAACCCCTCTGTTATTTTAACTGGTAGAGCCAGATACTGCTGATCAAGCCCCTCTTCTCTTTTCCATTTGGTCTGAATGGCAAATCCCATATATTCTATCACGAGAAGCCATTTCATAAAAGTGGCAGACGTCATTATAAAAACAGCTGAAATATCGAGTCCTGTTCCTTGTGTGTGTATATGTGTGTGTGCAGGCAACTAAATGGTGTGTACAAGATGCAGATGCATTTCCAATAGACACATCTAAACCTGAAATGTTGCTCACAGCTGAAAACATTCTGTAAACTTGAGGTCAACAGTTCAAGTGCAAATCAAAAGCCAAGAATGTTTCGTGATCCATTTACAACAATCCTGACACAAGCAAAACAAATGCCTTTTCACAAGCATCATGTTTATGCTTGCAGATGCCGCAGAGCTCAAATGAAATATGCACTCCACACCAATGAGAGATCGATGGGCTCATTGTGTGAAACAGCACAGAGTTATTGGTTATTGCACGTATATAGAGCGGGACCTGCATGATCCCCTCTAAAACAAGGCATTTCACTGTAGTTTAGTGGCTCACCAGTGCTGTATCCATGGGAACCGTAGCCACTAGCCTGCTGGAAAGGTGTGGCTGATGCATTGACGCCGACATTCACACCGTGTTGCTTTGACGAGGTAGGAGCCACCTGGATGACAACAAAACATGGGATGTAATTTCATCGTGTGAGCAGGGAGGAAAAAAAAACTCAACAGTTCATGGACGTCATCAACCGTGTGTTTTTCCCCCTCATGTGGAGTGGACAGTGAGGAAATACTCATGTTTTGAATTTCAAAATGCAGCCTGACAGTTGTGTTAGAGATGAGGTCACATGGATATCAAAGTCATCTACTCCTCTGTGGAATATTAATAAATGTTGTTAAAATCCTGTCATTTCATTTCATGATACCGTAAATTCTCAAAAAAAAAGCAGAGTCTCAAATAGACGCCGGTCTCCTATACTGGCCGGGTCTGGCTGCAGGTTCGAGCAAATAAAAGCTGGTCTCAATAAGAAACTGGGTCTATTTTTATTTTCTGCAAGTTCTTGTGAATGTACAAAACCTCTCAAAGCCCACGATCGCCCGTTTGAGCAGTTTCTAAGCTGCTTAATTTGTGCTAGACTTCGTGACCCGACCTGCGGGTGTTGAGGCCTGGACCCAACATGGCCAGATTCCCAAGCATTAATTCTCAGCACCAATGTGAACCCAGCGTGCCCGGTCGGACCGACCTGGTCCGTTGAGAACTCCGACTCCTCCAAGGAAAGAGCCGGAGCCTATATACAGTCCATGGCTGCAGCATGCAAGTTTAATCTGTGCTGATTAAACTTCAAAATTAATGCGTGTCCCAGATACGGCTTTTTCCTTCTATTCTTACTCTTTTAAACAGTGAGAATAAAATTATTTGACAGTATTTTCCATCTTTGCTAAGCATATGATTTTTTCAAAAGTACATAAAAGCCTGTCCTATATAGAAGCCTGTCTCAAATATAAGCCGGGTCAGTTTGGTCAGCACATAAAAGCCCGGGCTTCTGTTTGAGAATTTACAGTATGTCCATTCCTAATGGACGTATTATTGAAACCTACTAGGTGACAAAAGTGTTCTCACCGGAAACACAGCAGGTCCATACTGGAAGGTGTTGGGCAGGCCTGGCATGCCAGTGTAGTATGGGAGGCTCGTGTAGCTGTAGCCAGGCGGCAGCGCAGGGTTGAGGAAGGTCTGCTGTGTGGTGTGATGTGTCTGGGTTTGGTTCTGTTGTGTTTGGGCTAATGTTGTGGCTGGAGCCGGGGATGATGCATCGCCTCGACCAAACTTTGATAAGTCGCCTGCAAAGGAAGGGAGTGGAAAATTATTAAAGGGTGTAAAAGTATTTCGACTGCAGGCAAGAGCAAGACAAGACTTAACGACTTGCGGGTGAATACCTCTGTCAACCTGTATGTTGCACCATTTATGAGCTGGATAGAAAATTACAGGCTCATCACCAAAAATGATTTATATCATATATGATATATATATATCCCACTCCCTTTTATCTTCCTAGTAGAGCATGCTTTCATATCATATCACCACCAGCAATAAACAACACTGGAATCATGTTTATCAAGTTTATCAGGTTCAGGTGTCAATCAATAACCATAAAAACCTTTCAGTAAACTCAACACCCCTTTGAGAAATCATCAGTGGACAGCTCACCAGAATAGGGATTACTGGTCAGGCTGCCCTCTCTGCCAGTCAGTGCTGTTGTGGGAGTTGCAAAGGGGATGCTGTAATAATCCTGAAGAGATAAAAGATATTATTTGAATAAAATAAAAACTCAGGTTATGAAGAAGTGAAGTATGGACTTGTGCATTTTGGTTTTATTGCAGTAATTGAACACTCACCAGCGGTATTCTTGTCTGCAGCATCTGTAGGTCATCATAGCCGTACACTTGAGGCTGGGATGAAGCAAAAAAAAAAAAGTGAGACAAAAAATGGTGCTACAAACTATACCAATAATCTGCTAAGTGTGGGTGAATCATATCACTAGCGTTCAGACTGCCCTGAGGTCATCATGAACTTACAGGGTAGGCGTGCAGTAGTCCCGGGGCCATAATGTACGGGTTGGGCAGTAGAGGGGGCACTCCAGGTGGCAGGTTTGGAGGTGCTTTCCCTGTATGCACAGAAACAAAATATACAGAATGTATTTATTTTCTCTTCAAGCCAATGCAACAAAGTCTACACCCACTTGCACAGGTAGGTGCACTGTGAAAATATATCCTCTTACTTCCCAGAGTACATTCAATGCATCAACTACAGGGACACAGGACCTGTTCAATCATTCGTAGTAAAATGACACCTTAACAGTCTCAGGTGTACAAACAGATTCTGAAACAAATCAATTTCAACAAACCAATAATTCATTGTTTTAGCCCAGAGCTGCTTTCACCTGCTCAAAGAAGACATAAGGAGGAGGAAAGAGAGGTGGCAGCTGGAGGCCTGCCTCTGCTGCTCTGCGTCAGAGCACAGCTCATTGCCCATTGTATTTGCTTTTTAAACAGCATAGGGGCTGAACAACATCATAACATCTTCATTGGTCGGGAACTAGAAAAGATATTTGTTCTGTGTTGCTTTGCACTGGGTGTATTGAGCCCTGTGTCTTTGATGTGCATAAGTGGTTGTGGTAACACTGACCATACTACCTCGATTTTCAGCGCTAATTTCTCCCTGAGTTAGAATACTGCAGTAAACCATGCAAAGGGTGTAAAGAAAAAAAACTAACATGTGTGAAAGTGGAAAAAAAAAGAACAAAAAAGCTTCAGAGAACAATCAAACCAAACCAAGATGAGTCAGAATTATGGAAACGCTGCCAGTGATGCTGAGGAAATGGAAACCAATTTGTTCAATCCAGGACAAATACACTGTGCTCTTATCAAACTTTTTTTTTCTTTTTCTTTTTTTTTAAAAAAAGAAATCTTTTGGTATAGCTGTGTGTTCAGTGTAACATCAGGAGTAACACCACAATGTAAAAAAACACATGTCAAAAAAGTTCTAAAGTACAATTAAAAACTACCCAGACAAGAAAAAAAAACTTTGCAAAACTGTCAACTGATCACACCACATCACTAAAAAAACATTGAGAGCTCATGGCTGCATGCATTAGCACTAAAGAAAAAACTCAAGGTTATTATAAAAACCACATTTGCTCCACAGAGAACTACCGAAAACCCCTACAAAGCAACACAGCGAGTATCTTACAATAGGGACAAGTGAATTACACAATGTTATAATTATCTAGGTGTCTTAATTTATGTTAATTAACACCATTATTAAAACAGACCGTCTTGTCAAAAGGCTCCACAGTGCAAACAGTCTTATAAATAAAAAGGCAGCATGTCTCAGAGCAATAACTCCTGCAATGTTTCCCACAGGATTTTATGAGACTGTGGCGGGACAGCGTCGGACCGGCTGGGGCTTGCGCACTTTTGCGTGTGTGTGAACAAGCATGACAGAGAAAGAGCGCTATGCGGAGATGAATGAACGGAACGATATAACAAATTCTTGTTCCACAATTTCATAGCATGTGATGGTGAAAAATGACTTGACAGAGGAAGGGGATATACTTAAGTTCACGTCTAACCTGAGGATGCTGCAGAACTGCGTGTGGATGATGCAGTAACTGAAGAGGGAATGGTTGAAGCCGTTGTGGAGACCGAAACTGTGGTGGCTGCTGCAGCTGGGGCACCCATGGAGGCAGTGTTGAGGCCCATGGTCAGACTGCTGACAGGGCCAAGGCCAGAAGGGGCCGAGACTGTGGCAGAGCCCACTGAGGAGGCCTGAGGGGCCCCTAGGGACACTTGTGCAGCAGCAGCAACAGAGGAAGAGGAGGAGGGGACTGATGAAGACGGCACGGCTGAGACGGAGGAAGGAAAGGAGGAGGAGTGCAGGCTCGAGTCACCATCTACGCTGGGATGCTGCAAGTTAGAAGGAATAAGAGAGAGAGATGGAGTCAGGACTGATGAAATTACATTTCCATTAGAGTGAATGGACATCTAGTGTGCCTGTCTGCCATCACAGGAAATGAAGCTTTTAAAAATGCTCATTGATGGAGGGAGATACACTCCCCTGTATAAGCATGTGACACAACCAACCAGTTTTGCCTGGTTGGAAAAAAAAAAAAAAAAAAGGGACATCAAATGCAATTTCACTGGTTACAAAACCAAAACCAAACCATACAACATGATTCGTTCTTGCATAGACATGTGAATAAATATGTAATGGACTAACCAGTAAGCTTGAGTTGGATGTCCGGACTGAAGATGGAGCAAGGCTGTTCTGTTGTGGTGGGTGAGAGCTGCAACAACAAAAGGAAGGTTCAGAGTAGGTTTGACCTATTTGACCCGTTACTTGTGTTCACCGAGAGGTCATAATTAAAGACATTAGATCATTTACTAGTATGTATGCAAATTTAGCTTAAGCTCACTTGTGCTGAGGAGGAGGAATGGTGCTTGGAGGCAGGTCTTCACTGTGCCCCAGAGCACTAAGGGATGTCTGATTGGATGTAGTCAATAAGGAGGCAGGGCCTGAGCTGCTGTCCGTCAAAGTGCCCATGCTGGAGACAGATGCCGGCGTGACTGAGTCAGACGCTGGCTTGACTGATACTGCAGAGCCTGCTGCAGCTGGGGAGAGTGATCAGGAAAAAAATGTGTGTGAGTGACAAATGCACCAAGACAATGCTCGTGAGAAAAAGTGCTTTGTAAATGGACGCTTACCTTCCACAGATTGCGTTGCTTGTATTGAACCGAAGCCATTCTGTAAAACCAACAATGAAGGTGAGCTCACAGGTTTCTATGGAAACAGGCCATTGATAAGAAGTTGAAGGGTGTCGGGCACTTGCAAACAGTCACCAAAAAGCTTGGTTGATATGCAGAGAATTTTAACCACAGGTCAGGTTTGAAACCAGCAACCAGCAATTACAATGAGCACAACCTACAAAAGCAAGAGAGCTGGAACAATGAGGGGACAGAACAACGCCATCTGCACTGAGTGTGCTTTTTAATCAAGAACACCTGCTCCCTTTGGCATTTTAAAATGTGGGTTCAAGTAGTGATCTCTTAAAGAGGTTAGACAGAATAAAGGGGTTGAATCAAACTAAAACAATCCTTGGGGCCCCTAAAATGTGTAAACAGAGTGTTAAACTGAATACATGAGGAAGTCCTGACATATTTTCATATATTCAGTGCACATTGTACCATAACTTGCACATAACTAGGGTACTGCCACTTGTTCTTGGTCTTGGGAACGTTGACTTTACCTTGGGTTGCATGTCCTTCTGTGGGGAGGAGGAGACTGAAGGAGGGTAACGCCGTGTCTGAGGTGCTCTCTGATCGTACAGGTCCATCTGGCTGGAGTTGGAGAGAGCTGGAGTCGACTCACTGCAGATTGTAACGGTATCGACAAGACCACGTTTGACTGTGTTCTTAGAGAACAATATGTGGTTCTCGCTTTTAAGTGGTTTTAACACCACAAAATTTTTTTTCAAACCCAATTTCCAATACTAGAACAGACAATGGCACCTCTAATAGATATACTGTATGTAAGACAATAAAGAAACTTAAACTGCTTAAGGGGAACTATGCAGACTATTCAGAGAGCCTCCATTCTCCCTGTAATAAGTAACAAATCATTTATCTAATCATCACAATTACTCCGAAGCTGTTTAATTAAGGTAAACATGTAGCATAGCTAAGGTAAAAAAATCCTGCATAGTTCCTCTTTAATAAGCAGCCATTGTAAAAGTGGTATAGACATTGCTTCCTGGGTCAAAGTAACATTTGACAGTGAAATTTTATTGCAGTTAGGAATTTGCTTTTCTTCCTCTTCACATTACATCTGTACACACCTTTCTGGTTGCACTAACCTGCTGGGGCTCGTGTAGAGACTATTCTGAACCTGGTTGGCTGGTGTCGTGGTGCTAGGGGCGGACTCGTACTCTGGTAGAACTGGTTCGGACCCAAATTGTAACGCTCCAAACTGAAGATTGAGGCCCGAGATGTCTGTTGAACCAGGCATCTCCACTGCCATTGCTGGAATCTGAGGAAGAATAGGGGCATTTAAAACACAAATCATGGCAGGATAAGTGGCAAATTGAAACATAAACAAGTTCCAACAAGGTGCTTTTATTTCTTTCGCCCGATTTGCATAACGTAGGTCTACGGATACATTTTGAGCAGCATCTGAACACTTGAAAAAAATTGTAATTTTAAGTTTACCTTCGTTGTAATGGAGGTCCTCTTCTTCTGTTGTTTGAGTTTATGTTGCTGCAAAGGCAGTGGACTTGAGCCCTGGGCATCTGAAGAACTTGGAGAAACTTGTTGACCTAGAGAAGGGACCGCTGTCATTTTGGGAAGGGAGGAAGCAGGTGGCGGCGCCACATGGGGTGAGGATGTTGTTTGTTGGGGTAAGGAAGAAGACGAAGAGACAGAGGAGGAAGGAGGCAGTCCTTTGTCCTGCAGGAAAACATCCAACATGGACGAGGTGGAGGTGGCGGCCTGGTAGGGCTGCCGCTTTGTAAAGGGCGTATGGACCGCAGACTCCGGTTGAGTCTTCATGTCTGGACAATGAATGAGGGCAAAAGAAAGTTAGGGACAGAGAACCCTGAGATCAGTTTTAGGTTTTTCTACATTGGGAAAAGTAAGGATCTACATTGCATTTAATATATTGTACATGTTATCCTTATTATGCTCAAGTCGACCTGTTTCATTGCTGGTAGTAACAGTAGAGTGTGATCTCACCATATTGTCCCAGTGAAGTGGCACCGGTGTCCCAGGATGAAGGGGCTGTGTTGGGAGGTCCTGTCTGGGAGTGCTGGGCTGCCAGCTGGGCCAGAGCCTGGGCTGTTTTATATTGCTCCAAGAACTGAGAGCCAGTGGTCCCTGTGCTGCCTCCTTTGGGGTCTCCCACTTCCCCAAAACCCTTGCTCAGCATGCTGACCTGCAATGTTGGTAGGTTGTTGACAGAGACACTCATTTCAAAAATGCAAATATTGTTGCTACATAAGTGCAATTACAACATGTTGCCAATGACCTTATCATTTTCCTGTGTGGTTAGGAAGCAGTAGAGATGCATGAGTCAAGAGATAATTTAGCATCACTGAGCAAACTCAAGAGTCAGGGTGGATTTAGCTAGTATAATTAAAAAAGACTCCAGTCGGCTTTTTCTTATTTTAGAGGTCTCACCATGCTGTGCTGGGTGTAGGGGGTGCTGGAGGACGTTTGAGAGAGTGGCACCCCTTGCTTGGAATTGCTGAAAACCAGTGACTGGGACAGGGAGGGAGGCTGGGCGGCCTCCATAGGGGGGTTTTCTGTCTCTGAGGAGGAGGATGGTGGAGTCTTCCCCAGGAGAACTGCAAGGTCAATCCTACAGCAAGGAAGAAACATTTATTATCACAAATATACATTAAAGTGGTGAGTCTATCAGCTGTAGGGGTGTAAGAAAATATCAATACACTGAAACGTTGTGATATTTGGTTTCGCAATACTGTATTGATTTTCAAAAGCACTGTATCAAACCTTCATTTTAAGCGATTACTCTTTACTATTTTAGAGCTATAAAATCAGGTAATTTTCAATTAATGTGCAGCTTATTTTATTCATCATTTGGTTAATAAAAACAGAAAATATATTTCCATTATATTTTTTTCTTATCTTATGGATGGAACAAATAAAATAATGAAATTAAATTTCACCAAGCTAATTTAATCAAGCTCAGGCGACATCTTCAATTCAAGCAACATCCAGTTTACTATTCTGCAAGACTAATGCAGCAGCAAATCTCTAATAAAGTGAGAAGCTTGACCCGAGAGAGATCCATTAGTCAGTCAATAGATTCAACTGTAAACTATCTTAAATAATCTATTGTTTTGTTTTTATAAAACATCACAGTGATCGATCCCTGTTGTTTTGTTGGATTAACAACAAAAACAAATAAAAATGAATCACCTTGACATTGATATAAGCCAATTAAAAGCATCTTGACAAAGTCACGGCTTGAGCTGATCAAGCAAATCTAGTTTGCTCTCAATCAGTTCTTGGAAAAGCTATTTTCTGTAAACTGTGAGTCGGGCGAGTAAAGTGCATAAAGACTCACCTCTGTCCTTTGGTGATGGTGACATTCTCTTGAGGCAGAGGCATGGATGCCACACTGGAAGCTGTGAATATCTTGGTCTCCGATAGCTGCAGAGGAAGATGGAGGAAGTCCAAGTTGAAGGGGAAATAGTACACATTCGGAATTAAAACGAGAACCAGCACTCCATTAGTCAAACTGTGCTAAAATCAGACTTTTTAAGAAGTGCTTGTATAATTTTATATTTAGAGCACTTGCATGAGGTTAAGGCCTGAAACACTCACATCCTCATTCCAGTCCTCAGTGCCCCACTCCTCTGTGGCCGTCCTCCAGGCACCTATGAGTCAAAGACAAGCCATTCAATATTGTTGCGATAGGAAAAGTGAGCTTCAAACAGAAAAAGGAATGCATAAAACAAGGAGTGAAGATTTGTTTACCAGGAGCAGAGTCAAACTTGGGTGGGTAATTTGTTCCCTCTCCTGCAGAGTATTCCAACCCTGGAGACAAAGACGAAAGCAAGGAGATTGAAGTCGAATGCCATCGAAAGAAATGCTTATCTTTTATTCACCTGGCTACACACAGACATGTGGACATGAAGATCTGGGAGGAATACAGCTTGTCTGAGGTCTGGGCATTTGTTAGCAGTTTGCATGGTTGATGAAGAAGGCTTCTACATCCAGCATCAAAAGGCAAGTGCCCTCTGAGCCCAAGTAAACCTTCCTTTCATCTTTTCCGGAGCTTCTTTGGAATGCCAAACACGATTTAAAAATTGTTTGGATGGTAAACAGACGCTTCATTGATAAGATTAACTCCTCTTACTGGAGGGCAACCTTTCGAAATTAACTTACTAGCTCCTTCCTCCAGTTCCATGCTTCCCGTGTTGTTCCAGGTGCTGCCCCCTCCATAGTTTTCTTCTGTCTGGGCTGGCTCTGCATAGTCAGCAGGGTTGAAAGTTCTGGGAAGACAGTGATAAAAACAAAAAAACAACAACATTTGAGCTAACAGCTGAGCAACTACCCATTTCCAAAAACATTAGCCATAGGTGTGAGCTCACACAGAAATTTGGGGGCCTTTTTTTTTTTTTTTTTTAAATCTTACCTATTACAGGTCAATGTTTTGAAAAGGCTGAGCAGAAGCAAATCTGCTTAGTGGTTTAAGCCACTGACTTAGTTGGTTTTTGGTGCATCTGTGCTGTTCTGAGTAAGTCCCCAGCATGACTATTATCATAAGGGTGATTATGTAATAAAGAGAGAGTGTAGGGAGGGAGACAGGAAGAGGAAACTGTATTAGACTGAGGTGAAACCAATACGGTCCTGAATATGCAAATGAGGAGTAGGCATTTAAATACTATTTTGTTGCTCCTCAACAACTAATTTCTGCATGTCTTTCCTCAATTCACCACACCAGTGTATGCTGAAAAAACACAGCTGATGCAACCTAGGCAACGTAATAACGAACAACACTTTTCTTTTGACTCAAGCCAAGCTGAGCAGCTTTCGTTATTTGTCTGGGATGCTTCATGTTCAAATGTGAGGGCATTTATGACTTGCATGAACAGATTTAGCATCCGATTTCAGACTAGTCATATCTATTTCGTATCCTATTAATAGAATAATACATTGGTTTGATAATGTCTTGTGTTACATCATCCTGTTTTACGGCACTCAAAAGTCTCCCTACAGAAAGCAAGAATAACAGACACACTAGAGGCAATGCACTCACCTCTCACCTCCTGCAATATCATATCTGGGCCCCTTATCAATCTGGCTTTAGAGGAAAAATAATGGCAACAATTACAGGAAGCACAACAAAGTAATAGTAGAAGACAAAGCTTTTGTTCAGACCACAATCCAGAGCAGCAGCGTAAGCAAAATGCTTTTGATCTACCTGTGCCAGTACTGTAACAAACACTCCACATGTCTGTCAGTCACTCCATTATGCAGGGCAAGCCAGTGTGCTTTTAGTGATGGTGGGTCAATACACGTTTCAAGAAACCCCACTCACCATAACTTTTACACAATGCATACACAAATACAAACCCTTTCTTGCTAGATAATAGCTGTTATATAAGTGGGTAGATTCAGAAATCCTTTTTCAATGAAGCAGTGCATCTCCACCTATACTTGTGACAGGCATTTAATACCCGCTTCATCTTTACACAATAATACTCTGTGATAAACCTGAACCAACTCAATAAACCATCTCATATACAAATCAATTTTCCAGGAGAGTACAATCACAACAGTTTGTTCAGTTTTTGTAGCTGTGTCATGCTATATTAAATATTCTCCTTGTTTCTTATAAATGTAAAACTAGGAGAGAAGCTCATGAAAGCTCCAACAAACTTTGACTCATTTCTTCCCTGAGTTTCTTCTCTGCAAATTCAAATACAAAGGCTGCTAACAGTTACCCCAAAGAACACAGCACTGTAAATGAGCCAACAAATGCTGTGGTACAACTGAAAACAACTGGCTGCATAATGAATGGAGCTGTGTTCTCTCGTTCTTAGCAATATCTAGTCTCCCTTTATGGCAGGAAACATCAGGAATGGGTGAGGTTGATATACGCAGCAGCTCATGACACCCACATAAAGGCTGTCACAACCAGGATTAGTTTAATACTAATTTTATTTATATGTATATGCCTGGAATATAGACAGCAGAATCAAGTTCCCCTCTAAATTAAGAGAGATTATTTTTGTCTACTATGGGACAATACTTGAGATTTTGATGCATTAAATAAGGAAAATGAATGAGCACCTGTGAGGTAGTAATAACTTGTGAATGACACAGGCATGGTGCAAGTTTGATTTTATAGTTATTGAGCTCTGACCAGCCATCAATACCCATCTGTGTAGTTACCAAATGCTTCATTCATAAACACAATCTACACACTGACACTGTGTGTGTAATCTGAGCCTCCTAAAATTTAAATCATCTCAGGTTTACACCAACTCTTCAACAAATGTCTCTGATCAGCTTTTTCATTAGTAATGACTTATTGTGTTTGTTTCCCTTGTGAGCGCACAGTATTCATTTACAAGCTGCCTCGGTGTCATCTCAAAAGCACTGGTACAAGATACTGACAGCACACAGTGAACCCCCCCTCCTGTCATCTCATCTTATCAAACTGTAATAACCTGATCAAACATCTTATCTGCTTGAAGGATGCTTCTTTTAAAAAAGGCATGTATACTTCTTTAAGTCACTGTGTTTAAATGACACTGATACCAAGCTGGTAAACCATGTCTGTCAGCAACAAGAAGTAAAAGTTGCAGAACTGTTGTGGCGTGGGGTGGATGCTCTTGACATACAAAAAGAAAAACACAGCTTCTTTAGAACCAGCATAAAACAAAGCAAATATTCCTTTGAGAGATGCAAGTCAATATCTGGCTCCACAGAAAATATAAATACACTGAACATTGCATCAGAGAAAATCAGACCATAAATATACCTTATAGGATCATGCCTCCAGCTTTATAGTTACATTGTCTGCAGCACCTCAACAAACCTGTTTGGTCAGCGAAGCCCTTGCAACTTCTGAGCCTCCAAGTACAAACATATACATAAATTTATAGCATTTTTACACTAGCGTTGAAGTACACATTCAATGCTTGCTTCAGTAAGATCATAAAATAACATTCAACCTTTCCTTGGGTGGAAGCCACTCAGCCCTTGACCTCCATAGAGAAAGCCACATTATGTCACATGCACTACTTCAGCAAACCCTAAGGGCAAAAAAATCTGTAACTGCAGAATAATATCACTATACCTGAGTGCTCATTATCAAAAGGCAGGTCATTTATTATGACAACTGCAATCCTACTGCATTGTTTCCCACTGCATGACAATGAAATGAATTGAGTGGCACCACAGTTAAGAGGATATGTACTATATGTTATGACACCTACTAGTCAAGCTGCCAGTATAAGATGCCAGCTCATCAACTGGCATGTTATTGACTGCACACACACACACAGAAATTGGTACACAGAACAGGCAAAACACAAATGATAATGCTACAGGCCAGGGCCAGAGAGCAGAGACTGTTCAGTGAGCCAATTAGGCCCCTGATACCCCTCTAAGTGGGTCTATCCAAATTTCACTCTAGAAAAAATGTTCAGACGCCATACATTCAGGAGACACTGAGCTCATGCTGCTCCTTTTCATTGGCTGATGTTATGTCCTCCTTCCTTTGGATTACGGCTAAACAATAAGCTGGGGTCCTGCTCTCTGGTGACCATGGCAACAGGTGAAAGTGGAACAAAAGGCCCTCTGGTTTTAGGCAACGCAGGTGTTCCCTTACCCCATGCCCTGCGCTGAAAATCTGCCTCCTCGTCGTCCAGATACTCCTGGAGAGACAACCAGAGCTTATTTCAAATTCTTAGTCTAACAACTATTATCACAAGAAAGAACGGTAGCATTTTATGTAAAAATAAAACCTAAGTGCCTATCTTGCTTTGACTGCATACCAAGGAGTTTGATTATAGGCAATAATCGCTACTTACCAACAGTTCCTCTTCCTCTGCCTCGTCCCCTCCGGCCTCTCTCTGCACCTCTTCCAGCTACTCCAGCCTTGCTGCCATCCAAACCATTCTCCTGACCACGGACTTGAGTTCAGAGGAGAGAAAGCGGCATGAAGTTTAGACACCTCACAACAACCAGTCGTCAAAATAATACATTTACGTAAAATGTTTTACTGTTGAGAGAGAAACTATGTCACAACAGGTGGTATTGTACTTTAAACCAAGGCATGTTGTACTGCTCCTCTTTTTTTCCCTTTTTTAAAAAAAATGGGTCTCCATGATTACTGTGATCTGTGTGACTTTTCTATTCTTGACCTCAAACACGCTGCAACCAAACCTCTCTCCCAAGTTTGAAAGCTACTGTTCATGTAAACCAAAACATTCTCTTGCTGCTTTGCTTTTGAAAATTTCCATTGATGGACCATGACAGGACTTTCATTTTGAAGGCACAACTTAGACAGCATGTTTGACAAATGACTCGTTTTAAATTATAGATAAGCTCAGGAATCCTTCAGAGATTTTGTTTGCTTATGCAAGGGTCAAAGTATACTGTGTGTTTAGATCAGTGAAATCTGTCAGAATTCATTAGAGGGGAAAATATTTTGTAAACCATTGATGTGCATTACAAATTTGAACATGATCCTCTGGCCAGTGACTTGACAACTAACCCAAAAGTTGTTTCAGACTTTACAATTATCATAATCCAATACTAACCATTGTTTCAGTTTACATTCTTAATTATGATGAAACATGCCTTTTTAATATTTTTTTAAACTGTTCATGTCAACACAACACAAAGCATGTGAATTAATCTTTCTTCCCCACTGTGACAGTGGAGGGCACTAAAACACTGCAGCCATTTCAGTGTAACAAGCAAAAGTGAAAACTACAATTTACAGAATTAGACCATTACAATTAAAATGTGTACAAGCCAGCCATTAACAACAAATTTTAATGAACTCAAATGACCTTTTGCCTTGCCTAACCTTAAACCTTCCTCTATCAATTTAAACGGGGTGTATCCAACCACAATGGGGGCGATTGCTACAGAGTTTGTGTATTGCATATGACTGAGTAGGTTTTGCCTCTTTTCTTTAATTCTGTGCTGAGGGATGAACCTCCTCCACTTGTAACATTTCCCTGTGATCAGAAATTGAAAAGACTCCCGCAACATGGATTTCCAAATACTGCGAGCGCTCGCTTCATCTGAAGGTGTAGGAGGAACACATGCTATTCCTTCTGGACCAAGGACGTGACTGCACCCCTCTGTTTAGGTCACAGACGTGTCTCCAGTACGCTGTGGGAGTGTCTGCATGAGTGTGATGCCACAGGAGCTGCTGTCCAACTCTTTTCTAATCAGATCAGAAATGATGGACAGCGTACTAAATTTTGGTCAATGCAAATATTTGTTTGTTTTTTCTATACCTTGTTTGTAGACAAGTCATAAATGCATGGGAGGAATAGTCAAAGATATTAGCTGATTAACTGTGTAGCAAATTTCAAACTTGTCATTAAGACAACATAACACAATGTGCCAGTTCTCTTGCATAGCAAAGAGTACTCTGTCTGCATCCAAAGCTCTGGTCAAATATACTTATTATACAATTATCCCGACCATGTAAGCATTTTGCATGTATTCTCTTCAGTGTCAAGTGCATAAAGGACTTTCACAGCTAAATGTGGTGATACCACAAAGTCCAAAAGAAGTCAAAATAAAAATAGAAGCATACCAGAATCAAAATAACCCTCAAGCAGCAACATGAATTTGATGAGGGAATCAAGCATTGAGGACGACTAAGGACGATCAAGTTAACCAACAATAAACAACTGGTAAACACTTACATTCTCGTCCCCTGCTGGCTCCACGGCCTTTACGTGGAGCTCCGCCCCGACGACGTGCTACATCTTTTTCTCCTCCTTTCTCCCTGTTCTCTTTTCCTTCCTCCCCGGTCTCTGCTTGGCTTGTCTCCTTCTGGCCTGACACCCCTTTCTTCTTCCCAACCATTTCCCAAGAGTCCTTAAGAAAAAGCAAAGATAATACAACAGATAAGTGAGTGTACTGCTGAATTTATTGACTTTGTGCTGACTCATCAAGTGAGGGTCACAATCACTGGCCTCATTGAACAGGACAATGTGCCAAACCAAAATATGATCAAATCTAGACGAAATGTGAATAAAAACAAACAAGTTGGTTTCTGGTGATCTTTAAGTTTTTCCACCAGGTGATAAATTGTGTGGGCTGGATGTGGCAGCAGCTTCTTTAAATAAAAACTGAAAACAAAAATAAATTTGGTTCCTCTTGTTGGCATTTTCCTACCAAGCTATATCAAAGAGGAACTACGCTACATTTTTACCTTAATTAAACAGCTTTGGAGTAATTGCAGGGTTTTCCCTGGGTTTTTTTTGAGACCAGTGGCAAAGGCCAGGGGTTGGATAGTTGTAATGTCAGATATTGCCCTCTATCTCTATTAAATACAAAAGGAGGCTCCTACATGCTTGGTATTGTCCCCTCTCTATTAAATATAAAAGGAGGCTGAAAATCACAGGTCATGTCTGTTTTGATGACTTAAGTCAGCGGTCCTGAAATGTGTGTTTCTCTTCTATGTTACACATTCTACATCAACGTCTTTCCACATACGGGCTTCCTTCGCCGTTCAAATGGGACAGGAGGAAAGACACAGCCCAAGGGAGAGCTGGGATCTGACACAACACTGACAGGAGAAGCAGGTCCACGAAGCTGTGCACTGCAGACGTGCATGTAAAAACAAGCACGTTTCACTGAACGCGTGCTGCTACGGCTCTCTGCCTTCCATGTACTGTCACTTCACTAACCCATCTTGCAAGACCAACGCCTCCAACCCAGTGTCCGAGATCTCATCTCGGTAGCATCGCGACATAAACGCGCCCCGTAACCCTAAGTAGATAAGACTACAAAAATATACACATCGTAATGCTTGTATGATAAATAACGTTATCCACCGCTCTGTTGATTGCTTTCTCGAGGAGGGAGGGAGGAGGGTTAGCAAAACAGAGGAAAAGTGACCAGACTTGCATAGTTCCCTTTTAAAGGAACCCATTTCTTTATTGTCTGTGCTTGCCTCTTCACAGTTTAAGTTTGAGTCGACAGTTTTTACTGCTTTTTGTGTTTACTATGAAAACACAGTCCCTGTCCACATACACACCATGCTCAAAACCATCACAGTTGCAGTACTCATACAACATTAACTGTGAGTTCATTTCCATAGTTATCTAACCCAGTGTAGCCCTGATTTCTCCAGAACCTGGCCTACACAGTGCTAAGCCCTCACACAAAGCCAATACTCACAGTGTCTGGGCTACCCTCCAGCAACACGTTAATGGCTCTGTTGACATCCCCGTTGCAATCGTGCAGCGCAATCATAGACTCATCCTGGTCCTTGCCTGTGATGTCAATCAGCTGGAAAAGAAAGAGTGACATGATGAGACACAGACGTGACCCCTGGCTGACAGTCCTGCCATCTCATTCATAACAAGACTGTTTTGGAGACTTATGTCGAATAATTAAAAAAAACTAAAATTACATTTAAGGAGAAATGTTAAAAAAAGCTATCCCAAAAAAATGATAATTTCAGTGTGAGGTCAGAACAGAGATTTAGCTACAGAACAGCACAGAGGAGTCCATCTGCTCACCTGTTTGACCTTCTCTTCAAAGTCCGCATCATTGTGGTCTGAAATCATCTGCGCGAGTCGGATCTGCTCTGCGGTTGCCTGTTCCAAGAAGAAACATCCAACATGCGTGTCAACCAAGCAAAGCACGAGCTTTGCTTTTTGTAGAGTCAGTCATGACAAACAAATTTTCAGTTATCTCTAAAAAAATCTCTGGGTCTAGTTCTAAACTACTTATTAACTAACAAAATAATAAAACAAATACTAGACATGACTGTGGTTACAGTGACCTTAGACTGGAAACACTTTTCCTTGCTACTCTGTTATGGCATCATGGGCAGATGCTGTGTCCACTTCATGTTAACTCAGCCCGACACCCATTTTGCATAAGTGTCTATGCATTTTTTTGTTTCATGTACATTTTAGCACAATTTTGTCCCCCTGTGTAATCAATGTTACTTGGAACTTAAAACCTTTTATGGTTGATTATCTCACAGATAATCAGATAAATTATGTAAAAAAGAAAAAAATCTGGCAAATGCCATAACAGCCATATATTTAACTTTTCACAAATGTTAATAAACTTTTGTCAGGGAGGAGGAGAAATATGCTTTTTCAGGGGAAAACAGTAAATAGATGTTCTAATAATGATACAGCACTTCTATAAACAATCGTCTAAAAGCATTTTCATGCATCATTTCATACATTTCATCCTACGTAAGCCACCATCAGTGGCTATTAAAGATCTTACTGGACTCTTAAGTCAGCATTCATGATTTAAGGCTAGCCTGAACACTATTATACAGCTGTCAAAACTTGAGTGATGTTGGCTGGACAAATTACTGAGGTGCTCAATGTAGTTTAGACTATAACTGTAATCCAAAAGCCTAAAAAAAGCGATTTCCCTCCTGATGATCAAAATATGGTGTTAACAGTCTTGAAACTGGAGTATTTTTAATGGGTCCTTAACAAGCATATTAAGATGAGCAAATACATATAGTATTTGAAGTCATGTTACCGACTATTCAAATTGTTGCCGTGTACCTTTGTAGCCAGAAGTTTTAAATCTTACAAAAACAAGTTACATTTTGCAATACTTGATTTGACTGAATTCAACCCTTGGTGCAAATCATTTTGCATCCGACAGTGTGACAGGTGTTGAGGGTGAGGGTACCTGAGGCCTCTGCTTGTGCTGTGTCTGGCTCTGTGTCTGGCCCTGTGTCTGCTCCCAGCTGCCCCGGGCTCGGTTCCCGCCCATGGACGTCATCATTTACAGTATATACAAATAACAGTATTTACAAAGGAATAACACCTAGAGAGAGAGATATGAGAGACATATTATGGACCTGTGATAATGACCTACTTATGTCATGTACATGCCCAGTTGACTTGAACAGTACTTCCTCAAACTGCCCGGTAGCTTATTGCCTAGTGAGGGGGTGGGGGGGGGCTCAGCGGTATCGAGAAGACACCATCAGCTTTGTTTCCGAGATGTCTGGAAAACGTTGACAAAGGGTGTTTTTCAGCCCTTTTCTGGGACAATGTCTCAAACCAAAGCTAGCCGCGGGTTTGACCCGGGAAGCTGTACTGCCATGGTATTCTGGGTGTTGTTGCACAGCGGGCTTACAAGTACACAACACAGGTTAAGTTATTCTCCTCTTCGGGGGCATGATGCAACGCTCAATATATCAAAATAGCCTTGGTAGTGCTCAGTTAACCTATATTGTGAAACGACATCATATGATCACACAGCCAGTGACAGACAGATGTACAGTAAATAGCGCGTCAAAACAGAGGGAGAAGATACAAACACACAGTTCAGACAGACAACTACATCTCTGTTCAACAGCAAACTGTTAACCTTGTTATCGACAGCTACTCCTTAATCTTGCATACGTTACGTAAAACCCTGTGTGAACTAGCCCACAAACAAGCCTAAAGCCAGGCCCCGTCGATCATATCCAATTCTACTAGCCAGCCACATGGCCAAAACGCTAGCCAGCGGGCTAATACCCGAGGGGAAAGCAACCAGCTTTTAAGTCTTGGTGGGCTTCCGCTTCTCACGGCTTCACCTCATGGCGACTACGAGGCTAACTTTAACAACGGCTAGCTAACCTGCTAACTAAGTGCCGATAACCGGTTCAACGTTCAACTGTTAGCGTTAGCTGGCTGAGCTTGGTGGCCAACAAGTTAATCAGCTAACCAACAGCTAGCGAGCAAAAAAACGTTCATGTTCGACCGGTCAAACCAAAAACGCCCATATATGCCACTCCACTGCCACTGGTCGTCTGCTAACGACTGTTAGCCTATAGCTAACCCCACGGACTAACGTCGTTACACATCGCTACATGGCCAGGAAACGTTAGCTAGTTAGCTGCGTTAGCAAAGCAGCAGCTTCTAAAACTGCACCGCCACTCTGCTACATCTACAATCAGTCTGGCCCCGGTGTAATCTGATGGCCGGGTTGTCGAAATGGAAAATACCGAGGCTAATGGCAGGCCTGCAGGCCCCTAAAATGAAAATAAATAACAGGCGATACTGACCAGAAACCCGGCTCAATATTTGAGACTGCTACACAACCGACCGACAAGTGGTCTCGTTGTCGACCTTCTAGTCGGATTCAGGACAGGATATAATTCCTGAACCCCAAGTTGATACAACTAAATTGAGAAAATATAACGAACCGACTCGCTCACACAATAAGCGAGAGACTGAATTTACCTGTTTCTTTTCCACTCTGACACCACGGAGAGCTGCGTCACGTGGTTTTACACAGCGCTTCGAGGAAACCGGACCCACAACATGTGATCACTCATTAATATAGTTTTATATCACCAACGGAGTTATAATATGTCAGCGGCAGGGATGCAAATTCAGATAATAAACTAAAACAGTGAGGGGTAGTAAAAAAAAAAGTTTGATTAATACTACAACGAACAGAAGCTTGACTTCCCTATGTTATAACTACGGAAAGCACAGGTTAAAAATTAAGTCCCTTTGAATTAAAAAATATAGAATATATATTACAATAATTGTATGCAAGAGTATATAAATAACTACAAATACATTTGCACAAAACAATGTGATTCAATTCTAAAGCCTATATGTTTGTTAAGGGTTTTACTGGTATAAAAAAAAATGCGTTTTCTATCTATACAATACTTAATGTAACCACAGAGGAATATAGAAAGTAGTATGTAGGCATAAGTATGTATATTTAGTGGATATATGATAGCCTAATGACACAATGAGGTGTAACATATATGAAAGAAATATCGAGATGTATTTGATAGGCAATAAAAATTGTATTAAAAGAAATATTAATAATATAATTTTACGTAATATAGTATCACTACGTATGTTGCTGCTGCTGTGACGTGACTAACGATAATATCAATAATGTTATAAACATAATTCAGAACAACGTGCACTTACGTTGTTATGAAGTACCTGTTTAAATGCACAACAGATAAATTAAATACGAAAAATGATTATCCAAAACGATGTGTGATTTAGATAATAATTCCCCTTTGTACAGGAATAAACATAATATTATAGAATATGATATAAGACGTTCGTAGCAGTCTTGGGACTAAACAACGCAAAACATTTCATATAAACACAGATTCAGACTACAGGTAGTTTATTCCTTCTTATACAGTCATTACGGTAATTTGGAGCGTCGTAAATCAGCAGTCACTGTCGCCCGCTCGGCCTCAGCTAGCATAGCTAAGATGCGTAATTTCAGGCGTGATGTCGCCGAATAAGATAATGAGTATCGATTCCGCCTCTGCATAGTTTTCTTTCTAGAAACATCCTTTAGAAGCCGCAGCGTGGTAAACAGCTAGTCTGTGCCGCAGTGGGAACCCTTTTCAAAATGAACAGCCGACTGTTAGCTAGCAAGCTAATGTAGCAACGATAGGTTTCGATTGCTAGCGAGCTAATCGACTTCTGGATAAACTGTACACACTTGAGGATAACATGGCAGAGTCGTCGCCACTATCAGGGGTCAATGTTGTTTTGGTTATGGCCTATGGGAGTCTGGTAAGCAGCTACGTTACAGGTTTGGTTGTTGGCTCTGAAAACCTCATTCAGTGATGACTCAATTCTAGCTCCTGTCCTGTTGTGTTTTGGTTTTGTGCGCAGGTGTTTGTGTTGCTGTTTATCTTCGTCAAAAGGCAGATCATGCGATTTGCTATGAGATCCCGGCGGGGACCTCATGCGCCCATTGGCCACAACGCACCTAAGGTAAAATCTCTCTTATGTCTTCGGTTGCCTTCCGTGTTATCATACACAGACTAAATACGCGGCAGCTGCTGTTGATGCGAGAGTTAACGCGCCTGTGCGTTGTCTATATTTATTAATTTACAGGGTCTGAAGGAGGAGATTGACTCCAGGCTGTCCAAAGTGCAAGACATCTGTTTTGAACCACGTCTCCTATCAGAAGAAGACGATAGGCTGAAGCAGGGATTACAGATTAGTCAGTCACTTTTTCACAGCTCAATGTCTTGCCACCTAAATGTCTTTGCACTTCACATTGTCTTTTATTGTGTAATCTGAAAACAAACCCCTGTTTGTCTTTTGCACTCTGCACTGTAGGCTGCTACAACTACCTGTACAGAATGAAAGCCCTGGATGCCATCCGTGACTCAGGTGAAACACTAGAGTTGCTGATTAAATGTATTGATAGCATGTATAATTCTCCCCACCATCACATCACATAAATGATGTCATTATTTTCACACTCATCTCACAAAACCTCTTGTGGCAAAATAGCACATTCCTTCATGCATTAACCCAGTCCTGATTTTGCAGAGACACAGTTTATCCATTGGTAGTGCTGAAATGTCACATCTCTAACCTTCACTTCTTGTTCCTTCCTGTTTGGATCTTAGGAATTCCTCTGCAGGAGATAAGCCGCAGTCCCAGTGCATTTACAGGGCGCAACTTCAGGAACTGGCTTTTGGAGTTGCGCAACTCCCACTCTTTGATAAAGAGCAGCCACAGCGCGCTCATTGACCGGTTGCTCGAAGGCTACGATAGTGCCCGCCATGGGACTGGGGTGCGTACCAGTGTTTGTGTTGTTGTGCCCAAAATCACTCCCTTGTTCACTCACTTACCTCTCCCTATCAATGGGCACTAAAGCTAAAACGTCCTTTGACACTTCCTGATCATTTTTATCTTAACATGTTTGCCATTAGCTGTTGTAACATGTTTCTGATTTGGTTTTAACCCTTTTTTCCAGGTGTTCGGAGAAGCAGAGTTTCTTGAATACCAGCAGGCCCTGAGTGAACTAGCTGATGTGTAAGTGCCATTATACTGGTCCAGACTTGACACCGTTAGACTTTTGAAATCGTTTTTCTGCATTGCTCACATCAACAGGGCAAGACGTGATGCATGCTTTTAGCAAGTTTTCACCAACAGTTTTAAATTATTACAATCTAATGATGAAAATGATGTACATCAGTTCACATTGCCTATCATGTGTAATATATTATCTGTGAAATATGTAATCTACTTGGTAACGTATTGTTGTATTTTATCCACTGACATCCATCTACATTTGTTTTCCATCTCCTCCCTCAGGGTGAAGGCCTATTCCAGCACCACCAGTCTGGACCAGCATCACCAGTCCGCAGCTAAGGACCTAACAGGGTCTCCTGTCCGCAGCACCCCCTCCACCATCCAGGTCACCTACCTGCCCTCTACTGGCCAGCGCAGCAAGAGGCCCAAACACTTTCTTGAGCTTAAAAGTTTTAAAGACAACTACAACACACTGGAGAGTACGCTGTAAAACACTATTCTTACAGACCGACTGACATTACAGACTGAGCATGTGTACGACGGTTACACACAGTCTACTGGGAAACAAACCGTAACAGACTGTAACTTTGTTTTTAAACTATGCTGTAAAAATTTGACCCAAAGTTAAGTTTGGGAAACCCTCTCTTTTCTGGAAGTTTTCTTTTGTAACAGTTCTTGAAATGTTGTCAGATTTTTTCCTGTAATTGTGATGAAGCCCTATTGTGCAACAATGGCTTTGGCTTTATGTTGGACCGACTGAGTGTGTTCAGATGACAAATGATTGTAGCGAACTTGGCATGGTTTTCATTGTCATTTTTATAAAGGCCGCAAAGTAAATGACAAGTCACCTTGATTTTTTTTCCCCCTCAAAAATCCAAATGTAAATATGGATGTATCTTTTGAACCACTGTGTGTTTGTAGCGATGCAAGGTATTTATATGGACAATTATAACTTATTGAATTGATACTGTGTGATTTTTGTATTTATGTGAGGTTGTATACTTTTGTTGTACAAGATAAAAACCTTACCAACACTTCTTTATAGTGAGTGTGGTTAATATCTCCACTAGGTGGCAGCAAATGGTTGTGGAGGACTGGTGCAACAACTGAGCGGACACCATTGTGAAACTTTGCAAGGGCAACATATGAGCCTGATAAACCAGGAATTTTATTAAAATTAAATAAAATTTTACAATCTACAATAAAAGTACACAGCCTTAACTTCAGTACACCTAGCTACAAGGTTCACAGTAAAAGGTTATTCAGTATACAAAAATGTTCATCCTGGATTGCAGCAGAAAGTATTTTACAGAGACAGAAAGATCCAAACAAATTGTATGACGTTCTCAACAAGTAAGTCCATCAGTTAAATCAGAGTTACTGTTATTAAATATGAAACCTTTTAGCACAAAACAGGGTTTATCATGGTGAGTGTGTTGAGGCAGCACTTGGCAGCGTAAATAAGAAACAAAATTGTTAGAACAGGTATTCACTGTCTCTACATGTACCCTTATTTTACAAACAATAAAGAGAGCGAAAATATTTACAGGTAAAAAAATTATTATTGTTAACATTCTTATCTATTCAACTCACTCTAATGTCAGAAGAATATATTTAAGTTATGCATAAATCATATTTCATGGAGGACATAGTTAACGTGGTGCCTGCCGTTGGCTATGTGGTGCAAAGCACTGAGGAATTTGACCCCTAACCCTGATGCTAAGGACTGTGGTTGAGCAGGCTCTAGGTTGAAGAAGTGCTGCAAATATCTAACAAAACATGATTATTTTTACATTAGACCAAGTGTATGTGAAATGGAGATGTTAACAATAATAATTGTTTATAATCTCAAACTGTTTACATATTGTTTTATGGGAGAGAGGTGGAAAACTTAACAGCTGTACTGAGCTCTTGCTTCTGCCACTGCAACTTGCTGACCTGCTGACAGAAAACGTAGTTTAACGCTCAGTACACTGTGCATCATCTTGCTTTGCATTGCACATCTGCTTGTCTGTTTTCTTTATCGGATTTCTTTCTGTGTTTGTAATCTAGTTACATTTCTCTCTGACTTTACCTCTTTAGATTCTCTTTGATAGTCAGAAGTCCTTTACAGGGATGCACAATGTATTCTCAAAGGTAACGGGTGTTAACAAAAGAGCACTGTGCTTTGTCACCATGAGGTCTGTTAAGCCAGATTTTTTAAATCACTGCAGACCTATGTTTTATATACCGGTAGCTGGTTAAATATATATATTTACAGTTTTTATTTCTGATCACTCTGTTGGTCGACACTTCATTCAGGACTTGATCTCAATGACTTTGATGAACGGCAGGACCTTGTTGGTCTGTGTTGTCGGTGTGAGTGGTTTACTGTACAGAGAGGGGTAGAAAAAAATATAAAAATTAGTTAAGTTTATTTTAACATTTAACTGTTACACAAGTAGCTGACAGATACTGTCAGTATAAGAAAATGAGTAGATATGGTAATTAGGAAGCAATTGGTCACCTGTAAACGACCTCTGGCTTGTTCTCAGTGGACGTCAGGGGTGGAGGAGTCTGGTCTGACAGGAAGTACTCCATGTGGTCATGCATTTCTCTGTTCTGCACAGTGAAGACAGTGATAAACGTTAATATGTGCATTCCTTTTCTGGTACTAAAGGTCAAACACATTACTTGGAAAAGATTTGTGCCTGTCTCCAAAAAATAAATAAATGCAAAAATATAATAATAGTCAATTTTATTGCAAACAAACAACATTAAAAGACCAAAACAATGAATCTTCCTATCCCATGTGTCTCTCAGTCCCAGTCTTACTTGTTTCTGATGAACATGTAATGTACTTGGGAAGAGCAGTTATTAAGGAGAAGTTACTTAAAGAGGAGAAAATAATCTGTCAGGCTATAACACCACAGTCAGTGCCTAGAATCCTGTGTTTTAGTGAAATAAGATTAATTAATGTTAAAGATATATAAGTAAAAGAGGAATTTAGAAAAAAAAAGGTAAAATTCAATCAACTTATCTTTGAAAAAATCCAGCCATAGCAATAACTAACTAGGGATCTTTATTTAAGACTTCACTTATATATTTTTAATGAATGCTGGGATATACAGCTCCTGACCTCAGCTTCCAGGAAAGCCACCTTCTCCTCCAGATCCCTGATGACTCGATCTCTCTCTTGCATGACAGTCCGGGAGTTCTGCAGCTGTTTTACAGACAACACAAACAATGTGAGATACTCAGGAGAAGCACGACTCATTCTTCTTCAACAGGAGCAGATGCAGTATCACTTATTCATGACTAGTGAGTTTTGTTTCACCACACATTTCCTCCTGGCTCCATTCCCTCACATCAATAACACTTTGTGTCTGCCTCCTCAAAATCTAATTCCCTTATTAATGGCTTCCTGTGTGTTTGTGGGCGCTGGAGGAATAATTTGCGTTGTGTTTGTGTGTGTCCGTGTACGCTTTGCAGCACCAGGCAACCTGCCTGTGCACATAAATACCTGTTCGATCATGTGGCGGACCTTCCTCTGCTGACTCTTTAACATGTCGTCCAGGTGATGAATCTTTTCCTTCAGAGTGGCCACCTCCTTCTCCAGCTCGGCACACCTATAACACACACACACACACACACATGAAGAAACTCTGTTAGACTAAGAGATATAGTTAATACATATGAAGTATAAAACCACACACAAAAAAAACTGCTGGACAAAATATTTTGTGATTCTGACTGGGGTGGGTAATATAACATACCTACCAATGTTAAATCCACTAACAAGAAAAATAAACAACTTCCAGGTTTTATTTAAACCAGTGATTGTACTTCTGCCATCTTCACCTCTGCTCTTTCTCTGCTCCCCCCTCAGTGCCTGGTTTAAGCTGCAGCAGCTCGGCCTGCCCTGCTGCCATCTTGTCTTTGAGGATGCCACTCTCGACCTCCATGTTTCCCAGCAGCCTCTGCAGCTCCTCCACCTGCTGGCCTCTCTCCTTTGACTGCTCCTCTGCCTTCTGCAGCGTCTTTGACTGGTCAACCAGGCGAGCTTGGTAGTCATCGGACTCCGCCTGGGAAGGCACAAGAGTAAGAATTGGTTTCAGTCCTTTTCTGTATTACACCACCTGTGTCCCAAATCCTTTTAAGGTACCAAACCTATGACATGCTCATACATAGTATATAGATTCATTTTGTATACAACAAAAACTGTATACTGTAAAGTGTAGGATGTGGTGTGTTCAGTCATCACATAGCTACACATGGAGTTTAATTTAACTACTTGGCTCTGACCAACATCCACCTGACTAGTGTCTAATCAGTCAGGATAATTGAAAACACCTGTGCAGGTGAACAGGGTCTTTAAGAGACGCATTAATGTGTCTTGTCAGTGTGAGTTGTTGTCTTGGACTCAAGTGCCTAATAAATAAATAAATGAATGAATACACATAGCATAATCCAGATGCAGTAAACAAGTTACAATGTTTAAAAAAAACATGCCGGTTGAAAACCAACAGGGTTAAAAACAGGTTTAAAAACATAAAAACTAACATAAAAAAACTATATGTGTTAAAAAATACAATGTTGCTGTTGTAATATTAGCTCAGTTTCTGTTTTGGTTCATGACATGGCGATAACTAAATAAATTGTGACATCAATCAAATTTTGTTGCTGCTCCTATAACAATAAAAAAAAGAGGCAGAGGTAATGGTGAGAGCACATGACAGAGGAGCCTGTGGTGACATCAGCAGGCAGTGTCCTGAGATGACCTGACAGATGAATGTACGGCAGAGCAAAGATGAACCAAGTGGAGGATCACAGGATGAGAGATGAAATCCAAAGATAACACTGACAGATAATGAAGATGATTAAAAGAACGAGAGGGAAGGGTGAGTCATAGCAGCAAGACAGGAAATGGTGTCATGTTACTTGTCTCACGAGACAGACCTGCAGTCTCTCCTTCTCCTCCTGATGCCTCTTCTCCATGTCCTTCAGCTGCTCATACAGATGCTTGGTCACCTCCCTGAGCCTCACACTCTCCTCCTGAGTATCTGTAACCTGCGAGCACAGGCAGACAAAAAGTGACATGCTCAATTAGATTGAATCTGGCAAACTACTTAACCTGGCAAGGCAGGAGTTACCAAACAGATAAGAGCAGCGACTGATGTCCCATTTTCTGTGTGTTTAAAATGTTATTTGGTCTAGCCTGAGGTAACAAAAGCAAAAGCATTTAGTCAACACTTAGGATGTCTGTTGATAATGCACAGATAATCCTTTTTCTTGGAGCCGTCCTTCAGGTGGGCAAAATACCTCTCCCCTCAAGACAAACAGTGCACACTATCCAAAGCTGTGTAATCTCACACTACTTAGAAAGGAGGGCAGTGTAAATCGACCCTAGCTTACCTACATATGACACATACAGGTCACTGGGTATGGATAGCATGCATGTTGCCTCCCTGCTTTTCACTACTTCCTTGGTGGATAATGGTGTTGTGTTACAGGAAATGCTATAATGTACTGAGCCTCGAATAATGCATGCGAAACACAATATTCTGAGTGTGTGTGTGTGTGTGTGAGAGAGAGCGCCATTAGTCAGAATTTAAGTGATCCCTTTCGCTGTGTGTGTCATATGCTTTGTCATCAGCTTCGCAGAGTCTGCCCATTTTCTGGGGAACAGCAGGCATTTGGCTGGCGTGTTAAGGAAACAGCTGGAGGCCCACACATTTTTCCATTGTACACGTTGTGTCTGTCATTTGAATTCAAATTTGAATGTATTCAAGCTCGTTCTATCTGAAATTGGTTCCTGCCACTTCCCAGGGTTAATTTATATGAAACCAATCAGTAAACACACCATAAAAAACCCAGCAAACACTCCTCTGGAGATTTTAAAGAGCCTTAATGTGTGATTAGCTTACATGAACATCTGGCTCAATGAGAACAATGTTGCCATTGGAGAGAGCTGGTTCATTGATAGGCATGTTGACTCTGAAGCCATTGGTTGGATACTGAAGGAGAGAGTGGTGCCTGGTTAATAGTGTTATTTGGATGTTTCAGCACTGTACTAAAGAAAAGCATCTTTAAAAGGTGAATGTAGAGGGTGCGCACCTTGTTGTTGTTGTTGTTCTGCCTGGCAGCCATCTGCTCTCTCAGAGTCTTCAGACAGTACCTCACCTAGGAACACAAACACACCAAGCATTTCAAAAAAGAAAGCGAGTTATGCAGATACACCAGAATGCCCTTCTGCTCATTCAACCCAGCTATTTGAGCACATCATCATAAAACACACACACAATGTTGACTCATTGTCTAAATGTGGTCCGGGAGGAGTTGCTCAGCTCTGTTTGTGACACACACCTCCTGAATCTGTGACACCTCGTCTGTTAGCATCCTGACACTTTGTGCTGTCTCTGGACGAGATTCAAGGTAAACCTGAGGTAAGACAGAGGTGAAGGTGTGTTAGATAACACAGGTGAATATACTGCAGTAAAACATGAAGGGTCGACTGACTGCATACAACTATTCAGACAAACAATTACAAAGAAACAAACTCAAATACCTTGATGACTTCAACTTTTTCGTCTGTTGGAGTGATGAGTTCAAGTGTTTCTTTCTGCTTCTCTGGTTTTTGTGGCAGCACCACTGCTATGCTGCTCTCCTTCATTCAGTTAAAAAACAAAACAAAGATTAGTCAAATCCCACTATGACTGATTGTTCTTTCAGTTTAGTA
>OMNW01021066.1:38874-57804 GCA_900303245.1 Selene dorsalis
AGCTGGAAGGTACAGTTCCACTTGTTAAATTATACACAGCCCTGGACAAAAGGGTTTGTTGATTGTGAATGTACACTACAGAGACAATAACACAGAATTTCCTCTTAAAAGTAAATAAAGACTGGATTAAACCCAGTTAATACTGTATGCAACAATTATGTAACTTAGTATGAACAATATGGCACCAACAAATAAACGTGAGGGATTTATGTGGCACATGGTGACAGTGATAGGTAGCAGCACTCCAAGGAATGTTTGGTGCGAGTTACATAACAGCGATTAATGAGGTGTCTTTATATAACCGTCACTGGCATGGTGAGTGTGTGCAGTATAAACAAAACTCTGCAAACAAAAGTCAAATGCCACAGTCCAAATTTGTTCATGTCTGTGTGTCTCTAACCATCCGAAACGGCAGAGGCTAAAACTTCCATTAAGGGAACTTATCACAGAAATAGTTCAGCTCCTTTGTTGCTCCCCTTGAGCCACGGTTTTAACGATGTCATGAATAATCATCAGAGGCAGACCTTCGCTGTGTAAAGAAAAAGTCAAGAATTGTTAAACTTTGACAAACTAGTTTTATGGTTTGCATGTTTCTTTTTTTTCATGCAATGATGCACAGACTAACTAAACATCATTTTATTTTCTTTTTCTTAAGCTATCTCACATACTTGTTTGCACACACACAAATGTACAATTGCGTATCCTTTTGTTGACGTGTAAGCAGCAGAGCAAACATGCCATTTTGCCCATCGGTGTCAAACACAACAAGCCTCTTAGGAGTGGATCTCTCTTATGTAGCCATGTAGGGATACTATTCAGTTGACAAAAGACCCATGACAATCCAGCTAAGCTGTTTTAATAATATCTTTTCCTGAACCAGTATTAGTCTTCCCAGCATCCTCTCACGCTATGACACGACACACAGTCACCAAACTGTCATTTGTCAAGATCAGGAAGAAAACAATCAAAGACAACATCAAACTCCTATGTCAGATGAAAAGGGTTTTCCTTCTGAGAACAGCAAGCAGTGAGGTTTGCAGCATGGGATCCATTAGAGGTCAAAGTTCATGTATATGGTGCAATCAGAGGAATAACTGAAATACATGTCTGTCTACAACCAGTAACAAAAAAAAGTTCAAACAAATCCAACAGGATTGTTGTCTTGATCCTCTATTGGAGGATTTTGTATCGTGTGTATTTGTCTGAACACGACCGTGCGATTGTCCTCTTCCTGAGAGGTGATAATAAATCTGTCCAGTTATGCTATCACCCCAGTGCACATGACATAACACTTACTTATTTTTACGATTCAATCAATTGCCATTTCAGTGCCAGCAGTTATGTACTGTTTCATTCTCCAACAGATTCTGGCTTGTCTCACAGAGACTGCAACAAACTGTGACAGAGCAGGTTCTTCACAGACTTGACTGACAACGAAAGAATAGCATTTCTATTTAACCTCACACCCAAAACATCTTGGTACAGTGGCTTCTCTGGAACTCTTGGCACAGAATTATATGTAAATTTAACACCTCAGAACATCAGTCCATTGTTTTGTCAGCTGATTCTCAACGACAGCTTCGCTTATCATAGTTCTAGAATTACTTCAAATGTTGTAATTGTACTTGGGAACAAAAACATGGCTGGAGGCTATAATCTGAATATGAAATATATATGAAATTTGAGGCAGAGTGAATAATGCTTCTCTTGTTTCAAGATATCAGGTCATTCTTTACTAAGTGCGAAAAGATTGTCCACAGTGTTAGACCAGCCTTTCTCTTCTGTAAACACAGTTTAAAATGTTCAGATAAGGACTCCAGAGTCATCTATCCGAGACACGGAGCAGGTTAAAGTTCAGTGGAAGTGCCATGTATACAGTGATAGACTGCTGTCTGATGTGATGCCTGTAATCCAGGAGTCACACCTGCTAGTTAACCCGAATGAGTAAGAAACAAGGGACAAAGGACAATTTGATATGACTTTATATTAGGTCTTCTGATAGATAGAGGATATCAACTGAGCCAATTCACGTTTGAATCACAGTCATTTCATTTAAATTTAGTAGCATCTTAAAGATTTTTTCACTACTTTTCAAGAACATCGTCCCACTGACATACAGCAGCCAAAACTCATACTGACAGTACATGTAAATGCTTCTGGAATTACCTATCAGTTATTATATATATCGATGATTGTGTTGTCCCAAAGACGTAAACACTTCTGTGTTGAATCTGGCGATAACTTTTATGGAGGAAAGGGGGGGGGGATCATCTGAAAAGGGTTTGTTGACTTTAAAAGAACATAGAGGACTTTCCTGGTTCAAGTTATGACTAAAGTCTCAGATAAACCTGCTAAATGTGCTTTAAATGTCGAGTTTTCTCCGCCATGTGTTCGTGTAGGAAATGTAGCCAAAGTAGTTTTTTAACTTTTAATTCGTTACGTATTTAACAGGGGACGCCGCGTGGGGCTAATTAGCGTCATCTACCGCAGCTGAGAAACTCTTTCCATTGTGATACACTTGGAATATTGTAATGATATTATTGACTAACACAGACACAACTGGCTCCGTTACACCTGACAGAGACTGGACCGAGTATCTTTGGATGAAAACTGTTAAACTGGTTTTAATCATTACTCACGTTAGCTTTGTTTTCCTCCCCTCCACGCGCTACAGGCTGCGTCACTCCACCGCTCATCTTCTCAGCGGAAAATAAATAAAAATGGATAATAATAATAATTAAAAAACAAAAAAAAAGTTTCACAGCAATATATATAAGTCCTTCAACTCTCACTATCACTCCTCTTGCAAACAACTGTTAGACAGTTGAAGTAAACCGCGGAGAGCAGCGGAAGGACTTCTGGACTCTGCTCTACTCTGCTGCCTCTGTGTTCACTCCCCTGCCTGACCAGGTGGTAGAGCTGAGCTGAGCCGAGCTGAGCTGAGCCGGGCAGGTCCTCTACACGCCTGCTGGGGGGAATGTACTGAATCATAAATCAGCATGAAGGAGTCAGGAGTAATGTAGCCACGTATGTGAGTTTTTCTTCCTATAACAGCATTGATGGTGATAATATAGCTACAGTAGATTTGACTTAAAATCGAGTTGAATGTAGTTTTTATCTTTCCAACACCTATGGCCCTTATTTTGCTGTAATGAAGAATTTCATCTCATCTTATCTTATCTTATTTGTAGTAAAAACGCCTCATACATCACAATTAGAAGTTAGTGCACAGGGCCTACTGTGTAAATTCAAGATAACGATGTCTTATTTATCCATTGGGAAGCCTTCACTGAGGAACACGTAATTAATGACACAGCAGGTTCAAATTCAGTGAAAGTGCCATATCTACAGTGAGACATACTGTAGTCACCCTGAAGGTAAAGTTCATGGATATCAACTCTGTTCAACTCCTTTAAATCACAGTCATTTTTATAAAAATTAATTTATCTGTAAGGATCTGTAGGGATAATATATCCCTAGCACAGTATATATATGAACATGAGGTAAAACTGTGTCTGACCTCAGAGAAGCCGGTGAGCCCTCCATGTGGCAGACACTTGGTGTGAGAGCGGCTGAACCACAGCATCTTGTTCTCCGTCACCTGACTGATCTTCTTCCAGATCGATTCCATATGACTTCTCTCTTCATCGATCTTGTTTCAACGAATCTGGTTCAACCTCTCCCCCCTTCCATTTCCAGTCATTTCTCTGTTTTAACACCACAGCACCAGGAACCTTCCACTCTCTGTGATCTGCTCTCTTTCCGCTGCAGCTAATTCTGTGTCAAGCCTGCAAATAGGATATAACCCTGTTTGATAACAGTCCCGTCACATGTCAGGTGGCTCTGGTGCCACTTACACTCTTAATTATTTTCCTGTTGGGCCTCTGAACTCATTTACCTTTGGCAGCATATGGCTTGAAACCTTTTGTGACATGCCTGGCTCATGAGCCCGGTGTCCTACTTTGAGTGTTTGACAATGTGGCTGTGACAATGTGAGAACATTTTGTACTTTTACGTTTCCCTATCTTGATGTTTTTAAAATGTGATTTTCATAACCATCATTAACAGTTCAACTTGTTTTAGGCAGAAATTCATATAAAAAGCTGTTAAAACTCTTTTGAAGTTTTCATTTAAGCACTGGCACTGGATTTTCTTGTTATTACCTGCTTTCAGACAGGTGTGGCATCACATAGAAAGCGGGGGCCATTACCACGGAAAGACCAGAATCTAATTCCTTGGTAAGTCCTGTGTTTTTCCACTCTGGCTTAGATGTCATTATGTTTTATATCTCGGATTTCAAGTGCTATTTGTTCTTTGACTCCCAAATAAAAGTAGTGACTTGGTGCCTTATTGAAATACAATAAGCTGCTGTAAATGTGGCATGTTGGCTTTGCGTGAGGCACCTATCAGGGTGTATGGGCAACCAGTGAGAATGACACAAATGCAAACGGCAGCTCTTTTTAAACAGCCCAGCCTTAGGTAAATAGTGTGTGTTATTTTAACACATTTGAAACACATATCACATTTTCATTGACCGGGTTAAACGTCTTGCAGTTGGATGAAGTTGTACAAAACACCAGTGTTTGTATTTTAGACATGGTGGCAAAACTGATGTAGGTCATAACCTATGGTGTATTTTCTGCTGAGCTATTTGTTTACATGTTATGAGTGACATTCTCCTTTCTTCCCCTGACGTTTTTACAGAAGCAATGGATCAGCGCTGGTGCAGAACAACATCTCTGCTTTGTCATTGTGATTCACAACCAGTGGCTGACTGCTAACTGCTGCTAACTTTCTCAAACATGGTGATGAGCTACAGTAAATGTTCCATCATTCATTATGTACAGCGGGCTCCAAATCCAGATCTAATTAGTAATGTGTCATTGAATACTATCTATAAAAATATATATGAAGTTTTCCAAAGGAAGAGGGGGAAAGGCGCAGAGGTTAAACAAGGTGGAGTCATGATTACAGCTTGATGTCTTCAGTAATTACAGTAAACCAACTAAGGATTACAGACTCTGAGTCTCTGAGGGGGAAACTCAGCCAGAGCTAAAAGAGCCACACTGTTCATTCACATCAGACAAGCAGCTTGGAAAGTGAATGTTAAATAATGAAATGAGGTCAGGACGTTTTATCCGAACATCAATGCCAGATATTCATATCACCCATTCTTACTCGTAATCTTATTTCGGAACAAGTTTAACTAATCATTTGCGAGCAGTTTAAACTTAATCCAAAACCATTACTGATGCAAAAATGATAATAATGATTATAATGATACCCTCAGGTATGTCACCTAATTAATCAAGACATTCTTTTTCTCTAAGATAGATTGTCTCTGTCTGACTTATTCATCTTTGTCATTACTCCATTACTTGAACAACTGACTATAATGGGCCACCAAGGCATCTATGATATAAAAATGTGAAAACTATAAATATTCTCTGTCTGGGCTGCAGTTATTGAACAATAATGATCCAGTCACCGCTGAATTCACTTGTTCTGGTGATGTTAGAAACCTGTTGGACAAGAGCTCAAGTGTTTTCACATCTACAGCCAGTCTAGGGGATTTGGTCTCAAAATCCCTTTGTCTGATACTATTTGTCACCTCATTGTTAGTGACCCCATGACGCCATGCTGCCTGACAGCGTATGAAATTCCCTTTGACAGTGAACCATCAGTTCCTGCTGAATTGGTTTGCAGTGATAAGCTGCAGCACAGAACAGAGCAGCAGGACAGCAGCAGGCCTTGATCTTGTATTCTCTGTATCCCAGTAAAGGTGCGATTTTGCCTCAGGTTTTTTGATATTTTAAACTGGTGTCTGGTTATACAAAGCAAAGCCCCTGCATATGTTACAACTACAGTCACTCACGTGTTTTTGAAATCCAATATCCATGCATTTGAAGACATGCTGCCCTTATCTCGGCGAAAAATAAACTGGAAATATCTCCTGAACTATGAAACTATACAGTACACAATGTATTTCCCTAATCGTGGGGTCAGAGGTAATATCAGCCCTCTATTTTGACTTTCTTGTTGTGAGTAAAAACTCTATATGCTTATGTAATTATGTGTAAAATCAGAGCAGGTTGATGGCTCTGTGTGAACCTACAGTACGGAGGTGAGAGTCGGGTGTGCAGTGTGGTTTTGGTTAGCCTGAATTAATGAGGACTAAGTTCAGGCCTGCCACCGACTGGCACTCCTCTTTTTGAGTACACAGGACAGGCAGTTCTGGCGTCATGGCCGCACCCCTGGGATAAGATGGTTCATACACTAACCATTCCTATCCCAGGGGCACAACTGTGGATATCAAAGATAAACTGAGTACAGAGGACAAAAATTAGGCTACAAAATAAGAGCTCCCATCAAATGTAACATGGTTAAATCTACCGGGGCAAGTTTGGGCATCTTTTGTCCTTTTTTTGTCTCTTGTGGCCATCATACATTCGATGGTGATGGTACAATTTACCACACTGTCCCAGGTTGAAGAAGCACAAAGGGTTGGCCCTTTGTGCTTCTTTTGTGTCCCTCATTTCCTGCTACAGTAATGCATAGTTTCTACATTGAGACAAAAAGATAAAATAAATAAGAAAATCTGGAAAAATGACAATATACTTCTTTTTATTGTACACACTGTCAAAAATGTACTTAAAATATCTGTCAACAATTTTGGGAAGCTTATAAAGCTCTCTGCCGAATATCAAATGTTACCAGTGACTTCATAAACAAGCTCTGAATTTATAGCATTCTTCCATGTAATTGCCATAATTCAAATTAGGAAAGTGACAAGTTATATAATATAATGTAATATAATAACCATCATCACAAGTAGTGGGAATAAAAAAGGTGAAACGGAAAGCGGAACGCTCCCAAAGCCAAGGTGATGATACTGCTACTCGGAATGCAGAAAAGACACAAGCAGAGGCAAGCATATGACACACTGTCTAAATCATTACAGCAGGAGCAGCAAAAGAGCACAACACATGCAGTGACAGTGTGATAATATATGAAACTAATTGTTAAGGCATCTGAGTGAAACATGCACGTGGACTGAGCTAAAGAGACAGCAATGTACTAAACCATCTTCAGAAATGTGGCCATTAAAGTAGAAAAATGTAGAGACATAATCGATCTCTGAGGATACACAGTGTTATTTCATGTATATATTTGATTGTCTAGAGTTAACAGATACGCACAGCTAATACAATGTAAAAACATAGGCTCAGTTTTTGGCCTATTAGTGTCACATTCAAAGGTAAAAAAAAAATTGCATCACTTTCAATACAACAAAGAAACACTTGGAGCCACTAACAACACTGACAGTTATAACTTATCATGCGTAAGCAAACATAGATAAAAACCAACAACTGGAGCAGTAAGAAAAAACACACATAATTTTTTGGTCTAAAACTGATTTGAATCTGCAATTCTGGCGTCAGTGAAACAAAAGTGGCGACAAAAAAAAAAAAACAACTCTGAACAAAGCTGAGCTCTGAACATAATACCATGCCACAGTGATGTGCTACCACAGGAGTATACAGCTGATATGGTTAATACAGAAGAAACAGCACAGAGCCTTTTTGGGAACATATTTTTAGTCAAAATACGTGAAGTAAAACTGTAATCGTAACTGTAATTGTAATTCTTCTCTTCAGTAAAAACAGAGAAACAGCAGATTTCAAGACAGATAAAAGATGACAGCAAAGAAACAATCATAATCACAGCTGAAGGCTCAATCTAATTATCCTGACAACCTGTCTCTGTAGGACTGCTGCACTAAAAATAAAACCAAGAGCAACTGCAAGGCAAGTCTGTAGTGCATGGCAACAGAGTTTCACACAAGCGAGTCCTTGATGCCCTGAGTACCTTTCTCTGACGAACTCTAAAAACTTTTTGCACTGAAGAAATAAAAAAAAAAATCCCAACCCTCTTTTTTTTAATTCTAGGAGCTGGTGGTCTGCAGGTGGCTTTCATTCAGGATGGAGGTGATGTTGGTGTCATAGAAACCATCCTCATCCTCAGAACTTAAAGTGGTGGAGCCCAGAGCTGCACGAGATGTGTGATGTGACTTCCGCCTGAGGGAAAGCAAACAACAACAAAATCCAACAGCATGACTCAGTTCCTCTACTTCAATACACTGCAGCTCAGTGAACACAGGCTGTGTGTCAGGCTAGTTACTATAGAGTGCCACCTAGTGTAAAGAAGATGAAGTGATGGGGTTACTTGTCAAAAAAGTTAAGGATGTCATCTTACACTGTGTGCTGGACAATAAAATGATCAAATATTGATCACGAATACTGATTTCAAATATTTTTTGTGACTGAGATTGTGAGATCAACATTACTTCTCAGTCTTACTTTAGTTCACCCTCCAGTGCTGTGACTTTGGCCTGCAGTGCCTCCTGGAGCTCCTGCTGCTCCTCCAGGTCCCTGAGGATCTTGCGGCGGACGCCCTCCAGACGCTCCACCTCCCCCTCGCTCTCGTCCACCTGCCGCTTCAAGGCCTTCACACGCAGAGACAGCTGGGGACGGATAGAGAGGGAGAGGCAGGGGGTTAGAGGGGAAACAGAGGAGGTCACAGGTGAAGTCGTAAGGAGCAGAGGGGAAGAGGCCAGACAGGCAGGGGGTAAAAACCAGGGGTATGTGGGTGTGTAAAGGTGGTGGTGGTGGTGGTGTGGAGGGGGTGGGGGTCAGCTACGGCCAATGAAAAAAAAGGCAGAGGCAGCAGAAAGATGATAAGGGAGGGAGGATGGGGGGGTCAGGGAGCACTCTGGTGACCGAGTCAAGGTGGGTGTGGGTCAGAAGGAGCACAGATGAGATTAGTCTTATGTAAAAGAAGTAATAAACACTGTTTGAACTGTGTTAATGATTAAACAGTAGGTGTAGGTCAGACAGGATCTATAGATAAGTCTTACTACATTATTTAAACTGTTGAGCAGTTAAATTAATACAAACAAAGAGCCGGGAAACCTGAGACAGCCACAGAAACATATTTGATACTTCTGAGGAGTAAAGTTCACTGGTCTGACAAAATAGTTAAAGTACAATTATTAAGCTTGTTTCAAAAATTAAAAACCATTTTAGTTTTACTATTAGCAGCAGATCCCAGCTAACTCTTCACATCCTCAGTTTCCGCTTGTCTTCTCGATCTTCTAACTCCAAGCATATTTACCAAGATGTCTAACTCTCACTCTAACTGGTTAGCTCCAGCAAACACTGGGACAGAGAGCAAAGATTATTTGCATGCAAATCTTGATATTTACCTGATCTCTCTGCTCAACGTGTTGGCTCCTCTCTTGGTCTAATGTGACGTTTAGCTCCTTCAGTTTTCTCTCCCCTCGTCTCTGAGAGGCCTGGATACTGGCCTTCTCTCTGCAGGAAGAGATTCAGAATAAACACAATACTACAACAATACTACAACAAAACTCTGATGCAATTATATTTTCATGACCAAGGATATGTTGTTGGGGCGTTGTGTAGCTCAGTGGGTTGAGCAGGCACCCCATACACAGAGGTTATTGTCCTCGCCACAGTGGCCCCGGTTCGATTCCACCGGTGTTCCTCTTTGCTGCATGTCATTCCCCCTCTCTCTGTCTCCCCATTTCCTGTCTCTTTACTGTCCTATCCATTAAAAACTAGCCTTTAAAAACAAAAAGGATGTGTGGTATGTTGTGGTCCGTTTCCCCTCTTTCTTCATTCCACATGTCTTTATTTTATGAATGATTGATTTGTGTGTTGCTTTAGCAAGACAAGCTTCTCAGTAAAATCAGTGGCAGCGATATGCAGACGGTGACTGTGACATGTCCTGTAAAGTGCTTTGAGTCACATTAGGAGAGTTCAGTGTGCAGTCCAGTTTACCATTAACTCGTACCTTTCCTCACTGCGAAGTCTCTCCTCTAACTCCTGAATTTTGTTTTCCAGCAGGGTGATTCCAGCTGAGGGCCGACTCTGTCCCTCCATGTCTGCCACACGAGACTTCAGCTCCTTCACCTGGAGGGGGGGGTTGTAGGGTGAGGTGATTGTGTGTCGGTGTGTGAGCGAGTTTCTGCACTGAATTTCTGAACAGTACCTGTCTCTCCAGCACGCTCTTGTCCATCTCCAGGTCATGTCGTGCCGAACGCTCCTGCATCAGCTCTGAGCGGAGCTGATCCACCTGAGCGGAGAAAGAGGCTGTGTGAGTGAACCTGCCTCCTGTTTCATCCATTACACACAAAATACCTCCTGCTCATTTGCATGTGTATTCAAATACTTGTATGTGGCACCTGGTCTCTGCTACGAGTGATACGGTCGTTTAGAAGCTCTACACTGCTCCTCTCCTCGTCCAGCTCGATCTCCAGTGCCTTAATTTTATCCTGCGAACACACACACACACAGAGGAGCAGATTAATACATACCATAACATATTTTCTTTATCTGCCTGTACTCAAAGCTATTTGATTCTCCTCTATTTCACTCCCACCCATCTTTAGACTCCCCAGAGCACAACCTTTGACCTTGAAGCCTCACCTCCAGGCCTCTGATCTCCCTGGTGCGATCAGTGTGGGTGCTCTTCTCCGTGTCTAGTTCACTCTCCAAGTGTTTGAGGCGGTTGCTGAGCAGATCTCTCTCCAGCTGGGTGCTGTCTCTCTCCTCGCTGCACACCAGCAGCTCCTTTTTCAGACGGGAAACCTTGAAAGAACGGTGTAGTCGGTCATTGAAATGATATCTTATAGGAATTATAGTTTTTTTCTTATAGTCCTTATTGTCTCCTAGGTTCCAGCTCCACTTTCTTTAACCTAATGTAATAGGCCTATATATACTTTCACATTTCTATATGGGCCTTGACCACTTCAGCGTAATATGCTGCAAGCGGTTTATAATCTCTATATACAGGCACATCTCAATAAATTAGAATACAACTGTCAGGTCAGCGGTCTTCCCCCTGATAGTGTAGCCTACTGAACCACACTACGAGACCATGTAAAGGCTCAGGAAACCTTTGCAGGTGTAAAATAAATCAACTTTTCCATGATATTCTAATTTATTGAGATGCACCTGTATACTCAATATACTCAAAGCACAGAATAGAGTTAAGTTAACATTATATGAGGGATCTTCTGAGTTGCTGGGTTTTACGACACGAGCAGATTCCCCTTCCTTCTCGCCTCCTCTTTTCACACCCTCCGTCCTCACCTCTTCTTGCTGGGCCTTCAGGTTGCTCTGGGCTCTCTGCAGCTCAACCAGTCTGTCTTTGCTGGTGCGCTGTGCCTCCAGCAGGTCCTTCCTCGAGCGCTCCCTGTAGTCATCGAGCTGCGTCTGCAGAGCCGCCACCGACTGACGGGAATCTCCCATCATCATCTCCATCTGACAGTGGAGGAGGCACAAACCAGATCAATGGGGATGATTGACGATATCTCTATGAGTAAACCATGCTCTTGCTCCAACACACACACACACCTCTTTGTTAATCTTCTCCAGGGCTCGGTCCAGCAGCCTCTTCTGTTCCTCCAGGTCGCTCTTGCCCCTCCTCAGCGCCTCCCTCTCCAGGTCTCTCTCTTCCAGCCTCCGGGTCAGCTCATCCCTCTCCTTGCTCAGGCGGGTGGCTCCTCTCTTGGCCTCCTCCAGCTGAGACTTCAGGGAGCGGTTTTCATCCTCCAAGGCCTCCACCGCCTCCTCAGCCTCAGAGCTCCGGTTCACACTGGAGTGAAACCTCGTCTGAGGGGAAATAAGAAAAACATAAATGTGCATGATGCTAAAAAAGAGAACAATATTAATCACATAGTAGACACATTTGTATTTTACCAGAACTTTATATTTGGCCTTTCAGCTTTGCGTGGTTACATCTGTGATACAAAACAGGAGAAACTGCAAATAATTTTCAAAGGGCTTTCAAAATATTAGCTGTATTAGATGATGAAAACATCCAGACTCCAAACTAAAATCTTACTCCATATCCTTGACATGTGGGTTTGTATTAGCTTTGCACCTCTGCTGGTTTGGGTCCAACTACGCTCTTCACATGATCAAAAGTAATACGATTAAAGCTTTTAAAACAGCTGTAATACGCTGGTGTTCCAGCGCACATGGAGCACAATGCACATCTTATGCAAATTTATGTTGGAGGGATTATTTTCCACGCTTACATGTTGGAGTTTTTTCTTTGGATCTCATTTACTTCACGTCTCTCAGTTGAAAATAGCGTTCGTGTGGGAGACCATCTCTTTTGTTCTCATACTGTATGTGTGTTGAAATCATTTTGCATGCATCTCTGTGTGTGTGCAGTCTTTTTCTTTCTTTTTTTGTTTTACCATGCGTGCTAGCCTCTCTCTGAGGCGAGTGTTTACTTCCTGCAGCTCTGCGTTGGCACCATGGTCCACTGCAGTCTGGTGGAGACATGTGGGTCAAAACAGAGAGAGGATGTGAGAAGGTGAAACAGAAATGTGAACATACATAAAATACCTGCACCCTCCCTGTGATTTTTGATATGCACATATTTCTTAATATTAAATCCACGTTACTGATGCAAGATGTGACCCTGATGCCTTTCAAACTTGTTGGTATTATCACATTTACTTCTTTTCCACACAATATAGATGCTACTTCACCTCCTTTGCCCTCTCGAGCGCCTTTTCCAGCTCGGCCTTGTCTTTCTGCGACTGCTCCTTCAACCTGCTGATTTCAGTCAGCAGCTCGGCCTCTTTCTCTCCGCTCGCCTTCTTCAGGCCTTGAAGTGCCTCGCTCCTCTCGTCTAACTCGCCCTTTTGTTTGACCAGATCGGCGCGAGCCTGCTTCAGATCGTCATGGCAACGCTGAAGCTCCTTGGGATAAGTAATCAGAGATGAATAATGCGTGTGTGAGCAAGAGGAATGTGCCAGGGCGGTTGTGTGTGTGTGTGTGTGCATGTGTATGCAGGGAAAATGAATGAAAATGAGAGAGAAATGATCTAAACGTCACCACAACAGAAAACCCACAGTTGTATTACTGCTCTGACAGAATTAAAAAAAACAAAACAAAACACTAAACATACTGTAAAACAAAGACACTCAGCCCCTGCATGTCACCCACACAGCGAGAAGAATCTCTGCCTCGTGACTAACGTGAGCATGAATTACCTCTGCTAACGACCGGTTATCATCAGGCATTTGCTTCTTCGTGGAGAGAAGCGAATTCTGAAGATCCTTCAGGTCACCTTTAAATTCTTCCCTCTCCAAACGGGATTTCAGCAGCCTGCAGAAAGAAAGTAGATCTTAAAAAAAGTATGCAGTGGTGACAGTGGCTGCCACGTACTACGGACCACACACACACACTGCACGGCCATTAGCATGAACACATGTGCGACAAACGACAAACAAAGCCCAAAGGAAGCAGCACTACTGCAGTAAACCATGAAAACATCATCACATCCAGAATCAGACTTTGGTTTTTGCGTTTAAATCAACTGCATCACTGACTTGTTAGTTCAAAATGAGGAATTAAATCAGGAAATGTGTTGTTTTCATTGTAAAAAATAAAAAAATAATAATGGTTGATCAATATAACTTCATTAAAACACTCATTGCATTAAGTAAGCACATTTTTGTGAATGCTGATTGGGTTAATTGTTAATTGATGATTGGGTTTAACACCACCAGATCACCGTTATTGAGGGCTCACCAGTATGATGATCACAACACATCATCACATCCTCAGACACAAACACTCTCATCTATGAGCCTCTCCGTTGAATCTCAGGAAACACATCTCAACTTCTGATTGAAAACTAGACTAAATCTACTCCAACCAAACACACTGAGACTGATTTCCTCTCTCACATTCGCCCGTTGATGTGCTTCCCGCTCCTGCCGAATGAAAAGTCAAGCGAAAGAGTGCAGGCATTAAAAATAACTCCAGAGAAATGTTATCTTGTAAGAGTGAATCAGTAACAGGTTTTTTTTTACATCCCTTAAGATTCTGTAAATTAATTCTCCTGATTGTTAAAACATCAAACGGGACGGAGGGTGTTTGATGTCTAACCAAGGTTGGAGTAAGTTACTGCTGCCAGTTCAAAGCTGTCAACAGCAGCCTGTTTGAATGTGCATGTTTTTATAAAGCAATAATATGGTTACGTAATCATATAATCCACTATCTGTCCTTAAAATTAGACATTGATTCATTAACATATTTATGGTATTTGAATGTTACTTCACGATGATTCTGTGGTGTTTTTTGAAGCACTCCAATGTGAGTTATCACATCATACAAAGACATGAAATTCAGTCTTAAATGCTGCCTTACTGTGAAATACAGGTTTTATATGCTGAACAGCTAAACAGCTCACAAATGGAGTTGATGTAAGTTGTAAATGTTTTTTCAGGCCATCTGCCTTTTCTTTCTGTGTGGTGAATAAATGTAGATGTATGCTCATAGACACTGACTCTGCTCTGGTGCTGTGCAGCTCCTGTGTTGTGACCTCCAGCTCCGTCCTCCACTGTTCTCCTTGATCTCTGCAGCTCTCCAGCTCCTCTTCCAGCGTCAACATGGAGGCGTTCACCCGCTCCCTCTCCTCCTCTATCTGCTCCTGGGACTGATACATGACCACGCACCCACGCACCCACACACACACACACACACACATAAAATGAGGTTTAGAGTTATTGAAGTAGGTGCGCAACATGGGGTTATTTCCGCTGTTAAATTACCGTTCTCATTATCTTGACGTACTGTAAAAGAGCAGTGATTCAAAGCGAGCTCACACGCCCAAATGTCTCACATTTTCTTTTAATTCACTTTCTTTTCAAGCAAATGTTGGGTACAAAGAAACAAAGACAAAGAGAATGTTCAGCTTCCTCCTTCATCAGTGTCTCTTCAACTTCAAGTACAATACTTGCAGATAAAAAATAACACCATTAAACTTCATAGAGGAGACGGAGCGCGGAGCAGTCGACAAAAACAGCGAACCGGCTCCTCTTGCTAAATAAATCACCTCATCAAAAAGCAGCTGACAACCTGTCTGCTCATTTCCTGCTCTCAGGCTGTGCATTACGTTTTTTCCTGACACGGCTGTTACTGTTTCCAAAATCTGCATAACGATCTATTCCTGTATATACATAACTTCTTCTACATGGCTACATCCCGGCAGCACCTCTAAATTAGTCCACTGGTAGAAAAAAAAGAAACTCTCCCATGAAAATTCCCTGAAAACTTTCACACTGCATTCTCAAGTAGAGAAACTCTCTTTTCTAACTGTGCACACTGGGCTCAGCCTGACCTGACAGTGCACCCATGGACACACTAAACAGAATAATAAGACAAAGCCTTGGTGTATAAAAGGCAACTGCAGAATCAAGCAATGACTGAACTTTAATAACAACCTCCTTAATAAAACCTATGGGACACAAACTGCCTGACAGGTAAAACCTGACTACTCTCTTAACCCTCTGCATCTGCACAAAGGGCTGCATTGAAAGGGAACGTCCTTTGTCTTAAGAATATTTTATCCAACTGTACTGTCACAGAAAAAAAAAAATCTGTCATCAGAAACTGAGAAATACTGTAGTTGCTGCATTGCAGGTTTTACTTAAGGGTAAATTTCCTTCCTGGTTACCTGCTGTAACCTGACACTGAAACAACATCATGGAGATGAACAGAAGCAAATCGTGTTTGTGTGGAGCCCAAACACAAATCGAAAATGACTTTCTGAGGAGCAGTACATCTGTGGTAAATGTCAAAATCCACTTGAAGCTGCATCCTCCTCTAGTTAAGTGACATTTTACTATCCGCTTCTGTGTAAACAGTGCCTTGCTTGTTCTTTCCTCAGTTGAATTTGTTTGTTTTGCTTCAGTTACAAAACCAACATTTTTTGGTTTAGTTTTACTGAGCCAAATTAAATCCTCTGTCTTTTCCTGGGTTCAACCGGTCAAACACACAGTAGGACACAATGCAATTGCAGCAAAATGCAGCTCAAACCCACTCAGGAGTGTTAATGTGGCAGCTGATGAACATACACAGACTGTGGAGCTCACATCAAACAATCCCAATGTTTTTATAGGGTACTGGTGTTTTGTCTTTTTTACAAATCAATATTCTTGTTGTGTATCATTTGTCCCCTATTGGCTGCGTTAGCTGGAAAAGTCTCTAATGATTCATTGCAAATGCACAGTTTTTATTACTTTGATCCCTGTTTTGAGAATATTTTTGTTGAGCTTTATATCTCAACTACTACTACTACTTATTTTCTGTTAAATGTTCAGTGAACCTCTGCTGCACCACCCTGGAGATCTGTCCAGAGAAAATGTGTTGTAACTTTTGAGCTGCAACAAAGTGAAGTCTTGCAATTGAAGCACAAAGTGTAAGAAACAGCTCCACCCACCTGTGTGACCTGTTGCATGGTTTTTCTCAGTGTGGCCATGTCCTGGCTATACTGCTCCCTGAGAGCCTCCATCTCTCTGTCATGACACTCAACCTCCTCCTTCAGCGCCCCCTTCAGGGCCGTCAGCTCCCGCTCCCGCTGGTGGAGCGCTTCCTCCTGCCGCTGTCGTAACAGGGCGGCTTCAGCCAGCTCCGCCTGCAGGGTCATCACATCCTACAGGGGGTGGAGGATACAGAGAAGTGGGCTAGATAGTAAATTAAAAGTGTGTGCGTGTGTGCTGTTGTGTAGTGTGTCAGTACCGTCTGCAGCATGTCTGAGTGAGGTGAGATTTCTGAAACTCTCCTGAGCTCCTCCTGAAGCTCAGCCAGCTGGTCCTCCTGTAGGCGCAGACGAGACTCTGCACCCTCTCTCCCCATACGCTCCTGGGCCAGTCTGCACACAGGCACACACGCGCACACACACACACACACACACACACACACACACACACTATTAATACTGAAACACTGAGGTCATTAGTGAGCCAATCAGGCAATAGCCAAAAAAAACCCACAGCAGCAAGAGCTGGAAGCTTCTTGTCAGCTTTAAAGTGAACACAAAATCAAGCACACAAACACGTATGCACACACACAGACACCCAAACACACACAAACACATATCCTTACTCATCATGGGCCTGCTGCAGTTCTTTCTTGCAGCGATCGAGTTGCTCCTGAAGTTCCTCAAAATTCCCCTTTTGGAGACTTCCATCAAATCCTCCCTTCTGTGCACATTCACAAACACACACACACACACACGCACACACATATAAAATGTAGAGAAGACTGGGGGTGAGGCTTTAGAGGAAAAAAAACAAAGAGGGGCACAAAGACAGAGAAGAGGACTGGAAACATAGCAACAGAGTGTCAGTGTCAACCTTGCACATACATTATGCGCTCTGTATTATCTTAAACATTAAAACCCTGTCTTGGATTTCTTGCCCTAGTTTCTGACAGTCAAAAAAAATCTCAGTGAGAACAGACCCTGCCAGTGCGCTCAGACGACGTCAGAAAAAAAAGCTGATCTCCCCACATAAACAACAGTTTCTGACAGGCTGCAGGGGAGCGGAGCCGGAGCAGCGGCTCGTTTTGTCGCCCACACCCCTCGTCAAGGCTCGCGCTCATTGAGAAGGAGGTAGAGGCGCGGCCTGCCTCTTGTCCTCCTACACTCTCATTACAGAAGCACGCACATAGAGACGGAAAAGAGAGACAAAGTGAGGATCACAGACACTCTCGTTTCCCAGGGGACCTCACATTTCTGTTTCTTATCAGCGATGGATTATGAAGATATACTTTGTACAGATTTGTTCCGTTTTCTCCTCGTCCCCCGCAGGACAGCGTGTAGATAATCCCGTTCTGGGACATTACAGCTCCTCTCTGTCCTCACAAAGAGATAATTAACGAAGATAACAGAACTAAGAATAAGCTCTTTTGAGTGCTTGGATTGAATTGCATCAGCTGCGTCCTTAAAAAGAGACGCTCCTTCCCATACCACATACAGTAGTAGTCATAGCTGACAAACTTAAACACAATGTGATCGCAGAATGCAAATGAGATTAAATATATAAGACTGGGCTGTTGGGGGGTTAGGACCCAATCAGGTGATTGGGGATAACTCTGAGGGGTCGTGAATGGGGCAGAGAACCAAGCATCCACCATTAGTGGCCAGTGTGATATAATATTAAGATGTGTCTGGATGTTTTGTGCTGAAATACATCTTGGGAGTCCTCGTCAACTTATTCCCATAATGTTTGTACACAAACTTCACGATTCTTATATCATTTCTGATGCATTTGTTGATCTTGTCTAATGGAGGAACGGTGAATCATTTAACATCGCCCGTGGAAACATGAATGACAGTTACTATGGTTCAAACAGTCACAACCTGTAAACATGTGCAAACTGATGAGGGGCACAAAAAGGAATAGCTTCGTCCCTCTGAACAAGCAGCAGCCACCAATGTTCACTCTACACAAACATTCATACATCAGCTGTCTTTGACTCAGGTAATCCAACACTTCACACACATCACACACACACATCAGGCACAGACACACACACACACGCACACATTCCTGTATGGGCATCATAGTGAGCTCCAGGTAAGTTTGCAGATGAAGTGAGGACCACCCTTTCTGCTACACTTAGAGAGAAGTACTTGTAACTTTCCCCCACTAGATGACCCAATGATTCAATGTCCGACCTCAGATTCTTTAAGAAACAAAGTGAAACAATCAGACACACGACTAGTTAAGTGAGGGCTTTTTCATGGGCGCCATTTTGGATTAGTGTATAGCTAGACTATTTGACTTATGTCACTTTTCAAGTCTTTGAAAGGAAATTAGCCAGAGTTCAAAGCCATGTAAAGTCAAATACAGCAGATGTCGTCGGAAGTGTTGGAACATACCAGTTCCTGGTCCCTGTTCTGGTGCCTGTCTGGATCCCGGATCTGGTCCCGGTTCGGGTTCCGGTTCCGGTCCCGGTTCATGTTCAGGTTCCGGTCCCGGTTCGGGTTCGGGTTCCGGTCCCGGTCCCGGTTCCGGTTCGGTTTCGGGTTCCGGTC
>OMNW01021079.1:0-11719 GCA_900303245.1 Selene dorsalis
TTGCAGTGGCAGAATAAAACCCATGCGACTCTGTTTTCATTTTGAAACAATGCCGGAGAAAAAACACACCTGAAACCCACACACGCCGGAATAATGTGGATTATTTGCGACAAATAAATAAATAAATAAATCCTGTGAACCAGGAATAGCAAAGAGCTGCAGAGTTAAAATACAGAACTGAACAGCTGCAGCAAAAACAACAAAGTCAGTGACACTGATTTCATTATCATGTTGTTTTCATCACTGGTAGTTTAGGCTGATGAGAACCAATCAGAGAGAGACCGTGGACATCTGTGACATCTTTTTTTAAAGGTCTCTGTTTTCACTGGTCCAGCATTTCCAAAATGCTCCAAAAGCTGTGTGGATGGGAGCCGGAGGTGAAGCAGACGGGATGCGTTTTAAATCAAAAACACGGTCATGCGGACGTAGCGCCAGACATTTAATGAGGATGCTGTGTAATGTGGATGCTGTGTAAAGCCCTTTGAGACTAACTGTTTGTAAAAACAAGCTAAAATAAAGCTACAAATAAAACTGCCTTGCCTTGCCTGTGATCCGTCAGAGTTAACTGTTTTATACGAGATTAGACTGAATCAAGTCTAATCAAAGCGTACTCTCCATTCACATGGTGCAACATCATGAGACCTTTCATTTCTAACAGTTAGACAACAAATTGTTTTTGGACAACAAATAATAAGATAATGAAGTCCTGCACTTCAGCTGCATGAGCTGTTGAACATGGATTTTCTTTAAAATTAATACTCCTCAGTCAGAGAAATGATATCTTTGATATACTAACGTATCTTGGTGGAACCAGATCGTTTAAGGTGCTATTTGGAAAGTTGATGAGCTGAGTTGTTGACAGCTGTATGATGTGAAGTAACTGCATCAGCATTTTCCATAAACATTCGTCCAAACAGCCCGTATCATTTCACACTGTGCTGCAACGAGCGAGGAAAAGCGCCAGTGGCACAGGAAGTCCAATTTCATGCAAATCAACTTGGCATGCATGGCATTTGCTCCACTTCATTAAGTTGAGCATGCCACCGTGACCGGCTTTATTTGGTAAACTGCCAACCTAGGACTGATAATTCCCGTCCTTAATTCATGAACAGTGTCTTTGGCATGAAGGCGCAGCGCCCCCAGGGAACACATTCATTTGGCATATCTGCAGAAACACAGTTGTCACAGAGACTCTCATTCAGCCACATGACCCGCGAGTCTGAGTTCTCCAGTGTCAGTGAGCATCAGGATGAGTCACTGAGATATTAAGTGTCAGAGGTGAGGCATCTTACATCATAAATATTGTATATTACTGACAAATAATGGCTTATTGTGTATCATTAAAAAGGGAAGAGAGCGTCCCTCCAGCTCTGCACGACTCAGAGGTATCACCTGCAGCTCAGCCTTTCTTTTTTATCACCACACAATATGATGTGACTTAAAATGATAAGATCCTATTTAAACTGTGGATCATTATCATGAGACCTACAAATACTAAGGCAAATGTAGCCAGAAACACACACATCATCATCTCTGTGTGTAGAGTGAGGGTATAGTTTTAAGCAGGTCTCAGATCTGTCCCATAATTTAAGAACCTGTGTCACTGAAACAGCTGAGTTATGAGTGAGTTCAGGCCTAAGGGCAGCCAGAGCTGCAGCTCAGCCCACTTCTTATCTTAGTAAACCTATTTGATACAGTGAACCATCACATCCTGTCCTACGTCCTCTCCAACATTGACATCATGGGGAAAGTCTTATCCTGTCTCACTGGACGCTTCCTCCTGTCCTTAGCCCACCCCTCCCAATTTGACCCCTCCCACCACCCCCCTGTCTTCCCATACAGAAATGTAATGTATGTCATTTATCAAGAGTGATGTTGCCATATGTCACCTACAAAGATATATATTATGATGCCATATGTACAATAATGATATCCTGTAAATTGTAAAAAAACATGTATGAAAAGATCAGAGGGGAGTCACAGTGGTGAGATGAGGACGTGGATGGACAGGTCAATCAAACACAGGACTTTCACCCTACTCGCCCAACTTCGCTCTCTCTCCATTCGCTACTGTCATAATGACTCCGTCCACCAGATGTCGCCTGATAACAAAATGTAACTATACAAAATCAGGTGCAGAGTAAGCGACCTATGACCTTTTTGTTTGTACTGAATAGTTCCTCTTGTCAGTACGGGGCTGTGACCATTTTTCTCAGACAGCTAACCTCAAACTTCAATTTGTGATTGTATATAGTCCACTAACTTCATTAGCCGCATCCTGTTAATCTTTATTGCCATTAGTCAGCATGATTTTGAGGAGGATGACAAAGCAGATCTTTCTCTGCCCTTCAGCATCAACAAATTACTAACCAAAACTCATCTTTTTATACTATGACCAAAAAAATAAAAGTTGTACAGTCTTTCAACAGTGTCATAAAACTGATTAACTTCTGGGACATTTTTAATGGAGTCATTCAAATACACGATTGAGATTGTGAGCTGCACAATGGAAGGGGCTGCTGGTTCTCTCTCTGCAGCTTTTGCTCATACACTAGAATGTATGGCACTCAGGCCCCATCATAACCTTGTCTGCAGCACTTACACAGATTTAATCTTTCTTTTTCTTTTTTTCCATAGAAGCCCAAGTTTCTGCTCTCAGGCCTTGTGGCTGATGAATCATTGGTTAACTCAAATCTCAGAAAATCTCCAGACATTTTCATTTCTGTGGGGAAATTCTTCTTGTTTCTGATCATTTTGACATACTGTAAATTCTTTATTAGAAATAACCACTTGAGATGTGCCATCTCCTTTTTAAGGGATCCTGATCAGGTCCTGTACATTAATACATTCAAACACAACAATATAAAATAAGCATAGTAACCAACAAATGCAGAAGAGGAGCTAACTCTCAACAGAGCACGATAAAGGATCTTACATTCACAGATCAATCATATATTAGTATCTCTGATAATATAATCGTAACAGTAGAGGCATTATCTGGGAGGCATGGAAGGTAACGTGGTTCCCAGGTTCAGCAGAGCTGGAAATAAAAGTTAGGCTGCAGCCTAAACCATAGGAGGCCACTGTTAGATTGTTTAGATCAGGCATCTCCAAACTATTCCACAAAGGGCCGGTGTGGCTGCAGGTTTTCTTTCCAACCAAGCAGCAGCACACCAGACCTGACTCATTTAATCAACTGATCTCAGTCTTCAGACAGCTGATTGGTCAAACAGTGTGTTCTTGGTTGGTTGGAACAAAAACCTGCAGCCACACGACCAACTGTCTGAAGACTGAGATCAGTTGATTAACTGAGTCAGGTCTGGTGTGCTGCTGCTTGGTTGAAACACAAACCTGCAGCCACACCGGCCCTTTGTGGAATCGGTTTGACATCCCTGCTCTAAACCTTTTAAATTTCATTTTTCATTTCATTCATTCAGTGATGGTCTTTGGTGGCACCTCTGTGACCCCATCAGTTGTGCCAAACCTATTGTTAGTGATCTGTGGGTAAAAGTGGGCGCAGACCTTAAGTTTGACAGCCAGATTAAAGCTGTGGTGAAAACGAGTTTCTTCCAGTTAAGGCAGCTGGCAAATATCAAACCAATTCTCCAGAAACAGCACTTTGAAACAGTAATCCACGCCTCTGTGACCACTCGGTTGGATTACTGAGGGTGAGGGGGTCCTCCATCGCACATCTCTTAACTGGCACAAGAAAATTTGAGCACATTTCACCGATTTTAGTTTCACTCCACTGGCTGCCCGTCCATTTTAGAATTCATTTTAAAATTCTTTTATTTGCTTTTAAATGTCTAAACAGTCTTGCCCCATCGTACCTCTCTGAGCTTCTCCACCCCTACACACCCAGCCGAGCTCTCAGGTCGGCTGATCAGCTGCTCCTGAGGGTTCCTAAAACTAGGCTGAAGCTCAGAGGGGACCGAGCGTTTTCTGTCGCAGCCCCAAAACTCTGGAATGAACTGCTGCTGCACATTAGACAGGCCTCTTCACTGTCTGATCTTAAAACTCTTCTTAACATCCACCTCTTTTCTTTGGCTTTTTCACACCACGTAGGTTGTTGATTTTATGTGCACGGATATTTTAACTGGATGGGCAGTCTATTTATTTATTTATCATGTTTTATTGTGTATTTTTTATTTTATTTATTTGAATCGTGTTTTATTTTACTGTACAGCACTTTGGAAACTTTTGTGTTTATTTAAATTTGGCTTTATAAATAAAATTGGATTGGATAGGAGGTTATGCAATGAAATGAGGAGGGCTGGTGCAGCACGTACCTCAGACACAAAAAACGACAGGTCCACCAACAGGTGTTGTACAATCAAAGACAAAGTATTTTGGCTCTACCTCCCAAACTTTATCACGAGTGTTTAAACTTCCAAGCACTCTGGACCTCGTCTCTCTTGTCTCCTTTGTCTCTGAGCATCTGTTTTCCATACTGCTCCACATCTCGACTTGAACAGTACCAACGTGCCTGCGAGACCTGCGAGCTAGGAAAGATATCACTGTTAAACAATAAATGACACTTCCGGGCAATTTCAACCTGGGTCTATAGTATCCTAGTGTTTTAGGTCTAAAAGAATGAATGTGAATGTGATTGCTCCTGTTTTGCAGTAGTTGTGTCTTTCCCCACATCGCCACGGCGGCGATGAATTTGACCGATTGTATTTCCGCTGTTGATGCTGTTTACATCCTTCCAAACCGCATTTTTTCTCCACAGACAGCGTCAGATGGCTGCTCAGACACACACCCAGGGGTTTGTTCGCTTTAAGCAAGCCGACGTGTTTGTAAAAGGAGCAGACGAACAAAGTCTTGCGGAGTCTCACGCGAGACTCAAGCTGACGCACTCATTGTGTTTACAGGTAAATCTGAAGCTACCGTTTGTGTCATGAACACAAAGAGGAGCCGGCTTTATGTCTTTATAAACCACAGACCTTACTGCTTTGAAACCATTGTGCCTCTGATATATTCCTGTGTTTATGAGCTTCAAACTACCTGTAAACATACACGTCAACTTGAGTTTCGCGTGAGACTCTGCAAGACTTTGTTGGTCTGCTCTGTTTACATGTCGGCTTGCTTGAAGTGAACGAACCCCTCGTGTATGTTTGAGCGGCCGTCTGACGCTGTCTGTGGAAAAGAAATGCGGTTTTGAGGGATGTAAACAGCCTTAATAGCGGAAATGCTATTGGTTACCATTCATCGCTGCCATGGCGATGTGGAGGCAGACATCACTATTGCAAAACAGGAGCAATTACAAAAAATCTTCAGATTCATTCTTTTAAACCTAAAATGTTAGGATACTATAGCCCCAGGTTGAAATTGCTTGGAATTGTCTGGTCTTGGGGAGAGAGAAAGGTACCATCCATGAGTTATCCATCACCTGTACACCTAGATCACCTGGACGTGGTTTGGCATCTCCTGAGTATGATGCTTACAGAATGGTGCCTAGTATTTTTATCATGTCTTTATAAGCTGAGGTCATATGTATTTTATCATGTATTTTATGGATCCTTCTTTCATGACAGGGTCATAGGAAGTCAACATTAATTATCAGCAAAGGCTTCCCTGTATTTTCCCTTCAGTGATTTCTCTGACACGCACTAATGTGCACACGTACGTGCATATACATGAAAGTGTGACCAGATCAGCTTCTAAGAAAAAGAGATGAAAGTTACAACTTGACTGAGAGTGACTTGTGACTGGGCCACAACGCTGCTATAAGGCTGCTGGATTACTGTTTAAAATGTAGTTTGCGGAACGGTCAGCATGTTTCACTGAGATGCAGCAGCCACTTTCCTCATAGTTTCCACATGGCCTTGTCCTTTCATGTAATTAACCTTATGCATTTGTATTTTCCACAGTCAACAGCCTGCTAGAAGACTTACATACACTGGGAAGAACGGCATCGTCAAAATGCATTCATGAGGTATCATTTGAAAGGTCGTGACCCCTGGTTTCTGAAAATGTGCTCGCTTTGCTTATGACCCAACTAGTACATGAACTCAGACTCCGTGCAATTCTGATTATCATGGTCATGTTTTCTGTCTCAAATGAGAGGAAAAGGAGCTAAATGTGGAAAAATATACTAAATTATTCAAAATCTATCTATTAAAGGGGAATGTTTTCTGCAGGACAGAAAAGACAGACCACGACAATAAAACTGTAACTGCTGGGCCAGGTAGGGATCAGCATCTCAGCACTGAATGTAACCACCAGCAGGTCATATGTTAGTTCTGAAGACTCCAGCCAATATAAAGAGGACCAAACAAGCAAACACTGGCTTTTTGTCCATTATATCCCTGGGAGTGTGGAGAAAGTTTTGAAATAACATTTACATTTTAAGTGGCAAGTTTCACTGACTGAGACTGATAGATAATTCTTCCTTTCATTGGTGCTCTTCTTGGATATCAGTCACATATGTCTTACAACCTTGAAAATAGGTTGGCTTCCAAGGATTTAAGCAGTGAGGAATATCCCCTCCAAAACACATACGACACACACGCAGACACACACACACACACACACACACACACAGGCAGGCAGTGGGCGTGCCTTTCCTCCAGCTGGAGTAAATAGAGGCGGCGCAGCAGCGTGCGCTCCGGACAGGGACTGGCCACGTCTCTGCGCTCCGACACCGGCTGACACATAAACAGCGTCTCGCTCCATCTGCGCGCACCTTCGAGCTGCGCATTCCACAGGCTCCGGAACAGGACGCAGACTACATGCTCCAGGTCAGTCCGTCTTTTTCCACTCTTGTGCATGTGTGTGTGTGCGTGTGTGTCTGGATATTGCAGCGCATCCACTTGCGAGCTACAGGTGTGCTGGAAAAAAAGCTCCGTGTCGGTCAGTGCAGTTTTCCACTGCCACACTTCACTAGCGTGTCACAGCGGAGCGCAGCCGCTCGCGGTCCGTAGCCCTGCATCTAGTCACCGTGTGGCGGCTGACTGTTGAACGCACGCCGGCTGTTCTGCTGCGACTCTGGAAGCAAAGGTAAGTGGACCCCTGGTCCGTGCACGCTCCGGCACACGGTCCCACACGACTGTCTCCACACTCTGTCCCTCCGTCCTCACTGTGCCTGCACCTGGAAGTGAAATGAAGAACAGACTGTAAGAAATGATCCAGTGAGGGCAGCGCTGGTGTTATGGTGTGGCTTCACCTCAAGATGCTGTCAGAACACTGCTTTTTATTCTCGGGCAGACATGAGGCGCGTTTATAAGCTGGTGGACTCTTGGAAATAACTTGAGGTGTCAGAGGTCGTTGCCTGCTCTGAGATTGGAGCTTGCCCGGTGGTTTGATGTCCGTCCGTCCGTCCATCCAGCTGCTGTTCGCCTCCCAAAGCAGCGTTTGTGAGGGCAGCCGTCTGCAGGGTTCCTCCTCTCCTCCACTCTATGAATGGTGCGCACTGTTCAGCTCACATGTAGTTCCGTTCGGCTCCAGAGGAAACAAGTGCACTGTGCTCCCCGGTCTCCTTCCAACAGGTTAGTGCACCACTTTCCTTCCTAACGGGTCCAGGGATGATGCTTATCTCGGGGCTGCCTGCTCAGATCTCAGGGCTGCAGAGACACTTGGGTCATGAGTCCAGAGGTCCCCCCCCAGCTTTGCCTTGCTACCTTTTCTGTGTGGATCTTTCTTAGAGAACATATGTTACAGACTGTAATTGTGGACTATGGCTAAATATCATATGATCTAAAACACTAACACCATCAGGCTGTGTAGGAATTTGTGTTGTATTTTCTAGAGGTTGTTAATGTTGCATTAGATTATTTTACGGCTACATGTAATTTGTAGTTTCTGTCTGCACTGTGCAGTCTGATGAAGACTGTTCCAGTTACCAGGGTTCTTACATACCAGTAGCCCCTAGTGTGTGTATGTGCGCCCGTGTGTGTGCGCTGCTTTCCCTCTTTTGTGTTGCGATGGAGCTCATCAACCGCTCAGGCAGCTGATGGTGATTCTGAGTCTGTGGGGATCAAGTGGAATCTGTGTTTGAACTGATGAATTGATGATGCCTCGGAGCTGTCAGTGGCTCACTGCTGTCTTCCCGTGTTGCCCGCTCACCTTCCTTATCCTCCAGAGAGAATGACATGATGACAGTGATGATGAGGGGGATGAGAGGAGGAGGAGGAGGAGGGGAAGAATTGCACTGTATTACAGAACAGGAGCAGTCTGCTGGAAGAGAAATTAGAAGTGAGAAATAGAGTTTTTGGTAGAAACTGGTAGTTACACAGCAACAGGGAGAATCAGCTCTGGAAACATCAGGTTATCACTCTGTGGGGTTTTGGTGATGGAAACAAAGAACGGGAAGGTGCAGGAAATGTTGAACCATCTGAGAGCGAGCTGCCTCTCAGTTTATGAGTCTGGAGTTGGGATTACACAATCTCTGGTGTGGTGGCACTGCCTTTCATCTACGGCTGACTTGCAAATGTGCAAGCTGTCAGGAGAACTCTTTTTGTGTGCGTTAGGGGCTGAGAGATTCCTTTCCTTATTATAGGCTTGCATCACTTATGTATCTGCACCTGCTCTGATGTCTGAAGTGGGCTGCGGCTGGTCTGAGTGCAGCTGCTTGGGCGCACGGAGCTGACCTGCTGCTGGGAACAGAAAGCCAAGTGTGTCACCTACAGATGATGTTTGCCAGTGCCGGTAATTTACAGTAACAGATACAGTTTGAAATACAATTCTGACTGTAGGACAGGACATCAGATAAATGGAGGTGATGCGCCTCCCTGTGTGTGTTGCATTAGGCATGAAGCCATCCACACCTGGTGTCCACCTGCGTCTGCAGTGATCGATCACAGCGATCAGCTCTGAGTGCTTCTGCTCACACCTGCTTTAAAATATGTCTCCTTTCACCACTTGTGATCTCACTCCCTGATTTACATCCAAAAAAACAAGTGTGTTCTTTTATTTAGCCAATTGACAAACAGATCTGTTGTTAGAGTGTGTGTGTGTGTGTGTGTGTGTGTGTGTGTGTGTGTGTGTGTGTGTGTGTGTGTGTGTGCGCAGAAGGGGTTGAGGGAATTAATGCTGTGCTTACAGCTCTTACCATTAAGTTTTGAGTTCATGATACTAGCAGTGGATGTCAGTAGAGTAGGCGGTGCTTCAGAAGACTTGTGTATCCTTGCCTGAATGGGGGCAGTGCTGGTTCGCTGTGTGTCTTCTCTCCCACCAGCTCAGTTGGGTCAGGCGGAGTCTCTGCAAACGCCACAGGAACATTTCTGTTCTTTTCATCTAAGTGTCTTTGTGTCTGTCCAGTCAGTTACTCAGGTAACCCTAACCCCTCTTAATTTTGTCTTTCATATTTACTGCATGAATTCGTAAATCATAGCCAATATTTTTGTGACTGTTGACTTTTAATTTTAACCTACACATTCTTCATTAGCTCATCTTTGAGTCCAGTTGAAATCTACATGAGTTACCTCAACATTTAACATTCAAAGGGTAAAACCATGTTTTGAGAGGTTACCATGACCTTTACCTTGACCCCTGACAGGCAAAATCACAACCAAACTCCTGTATTGCTGCCTGTGGTTATGTCATTGCTGTTTTAGAGCTGCTCTACATGTCACATTATACAGTCAAAATCCACAGGCCAAATTCACATTGGTGTACTTTATACAGTCAACCTGCAATTGTATTGTTCCACATGATCTGAGGCAAATTATCACCTCACTGTTCTTCTGTGTAACACAGTGGATGGGTAACAAGCTGCCTGTGTTGGCACATCTCACTGTCTTGATAATACAACATTAAAGGCTCCATGGCATGAAAAGTGCGATTTTGGTTATTTTTTCATGATTGGGAAGGTCTCTGGGCCTCGTACATACTGTCCCAGGCATCAAACCGGTCATTAACAGAGAAATGCACACCACCTGTTTGTAGGAACTCTCCCTTTAAGATGAGCGGATAGCACTTCCTCCTTTGTGTGATGTCACACATAAGACAACTCCGCCCACCTAGACCAGCTGGCAAGCTCCACTTTACCTTTCCTGTAGGCATAGGTGAGCGAGGTGTCAAAAAATGCGCCATTGTGTGGTAGACGGATGCAAGGAGGGTAATGTGTTGTTGCACAGTCTTTAGAGACCAGTGGCTTTTGTTTATTTTTACGGTTTTGTGCTGCTGTTATCATTTCATATGCACATGATTATGTATCGTCTCTTGACACATTGAAATCAGTTTTACTCAGCCAGTAACACTCCTTTATCTGTCTGGTCATCACCACACTCTGTGAAGAACAAGCATGTCAGCATCAAACTGACCTTCCACAGACATCCACCGTTGGCACACAGCTGTGTGTTGGAACGCTGAAAGAAAAGAACTCTGATTGGCTAAACGCCACAGGCCGTATAGCCAATCAGAGTTACAGAAAAAGAGCTACAGAAACAGGTTACAGAAAGGAGCTGTAAAACGATATTAAGCAGATCACAGTACTCAAAACCATTGATACATCTTCTTAGGGATATAAACAGTTAAAATAAACCCAGAGAAAAGTGCGCAGCATGAGGCCTTTGAGATAACAGTGAAATACTGCAGCACTGACTTAAGACCAGGCTTTTGTTTGTCAATCACTTTCCACTGCCTCCAGATAGCAAAAAGATAGCAAGGCTTTTAATGCCTTTATTATAGAGACTGTGGGAGAGAGACAGGAAAGCTAGGGAGAGTGAGAGGGAAAGACGTGCAGCAAAAGGCCTAGGACTGAGATGTGATGGTAACCACTGCTCATCTTAATACAGATGCACCCTGGGGTTCTCCAGTTGAACAAGGTGGCCCCTGGGTGGGAGCATGACGAATGGGTTGCTCTTTTTGCAACCAGCAAAAATATGAATATAACTTTGCACCTTTTAACCTGGTGTAAAAAAAAAAAAAAAAAATCACGGTCAGTAACAGTCCACCACGACAGCTATCGCCACAAATGGGGAAAAACCGCTTCCTGAACTGACCGCAAATTACTGTTTACTGCGTCTCTCAATCTTTTTTAATTTGGCGGGGTATTAAGCATGAGTGATGTAAATGAGCAGAGCCACGGTTGAATTCATTTGAATGCACTGCCACTAATTAAGACCCGATGTTAGGCTCTTAAGGATGCGTCGTGAGCATGTCTGGCACTAACAGAGTACAAGACAGAAGCAAAGTTGTTTGCTGGCGAACCTGAAGCCAGCCGCGGCCGAGAGAGGAAGGGAAGAGAAAATATCAGTGAAATAAGTCTGCCCTGGCTCTGGCTCATACCACGGCGTGTCATGAATAAGAAGCCTGTGAAATGTTTTCACAATCCCCCCGGGTGCTCTCGGCACAGGAGGTGATTCCCTCTTCTTTGTTTGTGTGGAAGCACTGTGGGGTTTGCGTGATGTGTGACCACGGCAGCGGAACAGCCACCTGTACAAAAGCTTTGAATTAACGTCAACATGTGTTTTACCTTTATTGAAGTTCTGTTGAAGGTGACATCTAGTGGCTGTCGTAATTGTGACGGACGCGAAGGCGGTGATGTAGCATGAAGAGCCACCGGGTCGGTGAAATCAGCTGTTTTTATTGTAACCATGACAACAAAGACATTAAGGAGGGTTACTTATTTTGAACCAAAAATCACATTCTTTTTCTAAATCTAACCAAGACCTGACCTTCACTATAGTAACCATGGCGACAAAAAGTAGGTGCACCTCTTTTGGTACGGCAACAATGACAAATGAAATCCAACACACTGTCTGCTGTTTTGGGG
>OMNW01021083.1:4652-17295 GCA_900303245.1 Selene dorsalis
AAGTTTCTGAGTTTCTGCCTTTGGGGCAACTTTCAGCAGATTTGTTTCACCCGTGTGCAGTAGGCAAAGTGAAACTGGGTGAGGACTCTCAGCCACCAGCAGACACCAACAAAAGGTGCTACATTATCCCTCAAAAGGATTTTGAAGAACTGCACTTAAACCTGTTCTATGTAACTAAAAATGTTGAGTTTCTACATCCTGACGAGCAGCAGGGAGAACGTGTGGTGAAGAGCTGCCAGCGTTAGACACGACAGGTTTTTCTACTGTGCAATCTAAAGTGTGCATCACAATTAAATGTCAAAAAAAAAAAAAGCTGAATATGGCAGTGGCACTTGTTGTTAGCCCCACGAGGACGAGTGGTGGCAGTTATTCTGACACAGATGTGCGGTGCTGACTTTATTGTGAAAAGGAAAAAAAAAAGAAAAAATGCAGATGCAGCCTTTGTAGACATCCTTTTCACTTTTGTTTCACCATCGGGGTTACTGCTGCACATTGCAGTTGAATAAATGAAAGTGAAGTTGTGTCATCATCAGGCATTGAGTGTTTTCAAAGTTCATCTAACAACGCCTCCTCAAAGAGCAAGAACATAAACAAAAAGGTTAAAAGCGGTGAAAAGCACCAAACTGAGTTTCATTTTATAAAAATGGAAAATACTTATTTGGTATGGGCTGTTCTGGGCTGTATTATGATCATTACCGAAAGAAAAGAAGTCGCAACACCGTCGATATCTAGAAATAAAACAAATCTAAGTGCTTCCCTAACAGCCTGATGTTTGAACCAGGAGCTGCAAACTGAACCATCACTGTCACTGAGACGGACTTCTACAAAGGCTGCAGTGTCTGTATCTGATCTGTGAGCAGTTGAACCTCAGTTGAAACCAAACATGCTCAACAGCACCTGTTATCATTGCTCCACACCCCCCACAACCCCCCACACACACACACACACCTCCTGTAGGCAATAAACATGTCACTTTTTAAAAAAGTTTCTTTGTCTGTGCTTTATTTCTTTGATATAAAAAGATGAACACACATGCACACAAAAGTTATAATGCACAAGCACATGAGCGACGACAACAGCACCATCTGAAAGGTAATAAACATCCTGACAATGTTTTAGGCAAAGTTACAAGAAGGATTTATACAGAATATAACCATAAAACCATAAAATGAAAATGATAGCACAGTTAATCTGAGTAGAATCTGTCTAGCAATAGCTTGATATCTGCATCAGTTATCATCAGGTCGATGGATTGAAGAAAACTATAGCGAAAGCTGTTAAATGGAACAAAATGTTTGACTTTTTTCATGTTGCACAGAGGCTCAGCTTTCCAACAATTCATTCACAGCTTCATTCACTTTAATGGAGCATCGCTGCATCAAATATCACCACAAAATGTGCTCAGACGTCTTGGGCAGTTTCATTTTTCCTGTAATTTAAAACAAAAAGAGACAAGAAAGATTAATGATAAATCAACTGAATCAGTCAGATTGAGGTATCAGATAAAGTACTTTATATCTGTGTGGTGATCAGGGATGAGTGTTACATAAACAGGACACATAAAGTGCAAATTTGTTATTACCGTTATCACATTAAATGATTCTGAACACAAGAGAGACCTCTTCCTCTGACACAGCCCCTGTTTTAGACGCAATAACATACCAGTCAATAAAACCACTGACATGGCAGACACTTGAACTTTTAGGGTATTTGCCATCACTACTGTCTACTTTAAAGTGATCAGAATTTGTTGGAAATGTTTAAAAAATATATATATTTTCTGAAACCAGTCAATAACACTGACTCATCATCACTACATCTCCATGACCACCGACAGAAAAGCAACAAATCTTGATTTGTAAGAGATTTGTTACACAAGAACACAATGACGTAAATAAATGATAAAATAAAAGCAAGTCGTTACCGTTGCAGATCATTGAACAGGGTTTTGACCCAATCTGCTGATGGATTCACACAAATTCTGTTGTTCTTCCTACTGGTGACTCTGTGGAGAGTGAGAGAAGGAAAGAGAGAGAGAGAGAGAGAGAGAGATTACATTATTTCATGCCGCACAAGAGAAAATCAGACATTGGAGACATTGGATTGAATCTTTCGGAGAAGTGAGCAATAACAAAACTAAATTTCAGTGGTGATGTCCACGCTGACAACTTTTCCAATTTTGTGCAATTCTGTGCTTCAACTCCTTTCCTTTCACTTTTGAATTAAGTGTCTTTGGCCCACCTGGTACTATCGGAGGTCAAAGCTTTAGAGATTCTTTAGATGTCGTTATTTCAGAAAACATGAGATAAAACAAACTGTTCTCTTCAAACTGCCTTCTACCTTTCACTTTCATTAAATATCTCTTACCAAGCTTTCTGCTGAATGAATGAATGATTAAGCTACTTCCTGCACCAGTGTATTAGCAGAAATTTAAGGCATTTTTTTTTTAAATGTTGGATGAGTTTTTCTTACATCAGTACTGTACTTACATGATTTCAGTCCAGCGGCATTGTCCTGAAATTGGAACCACCTCAATTTTCTTGATGGCCTTAACAGGGATAGGATTAGAGGTCGTCCGTATGCATCTGCACCCTGTAAAACAAAATGAGAAGATAATTGTCAACTGAAAAGATCAATATCTTTTCAACCACATCTCAAAATAAGTCACTGGTTGATATAAATACATATTGTCAGATTCAACTGACTGGGAGAGATCATGAAACATGGCTGAGAGCTCTAGGGAAGAAAAAGGTGGGAATAGTTTTGATTTAAAATTTATACATTTAGTAAATTAAGGATTAAACATTAGTAAATTATCACTGTATGCAGACATACATATTAGTGTCCCACTCATTTTGGCTGCTCAAATTACAAAATGACTAAACTGCTTGTAATAGGACAACTGAATTAAAAAACAAAAACAAAAAAAAAAACAGGTGTTGATTTAAAAAGAAAAAGTATTTTTAAAAAAGAAAAGTTTCTTACCATGGAGCATGGTGATGCAGCAGCAGAAAGTCAGAAGAGCCAGGAGCAGCAGCGGTTTCAGCATCATACTGGCGGTTGTTTTGATCTTTCAGAGCCAATGAGGATGTGAGAATGAAGTGAGAGTGAATGGAGTAGAGTCTAGGTTTATAAAGCAGCAAATAAGGAAATGCTTACTTGAGGACTTCACTTTCCTTTCATGACACGACAAAATGTGTTTGTTTTTTTTTCAACGGGGTAGAAACCCCCGAGTGAACCAAAATTGGACCAACCTATTTTTATTGATCTGTCCGCCAGGCTTTTGTAACAAAGAATATGAAGTGTTACCATTTATTTATATGCACTAATTATTCACACTATTTTTTAATACTAATGCCACAGTATCACCATATGAGATGACAGTTGCAAATATCCCCACCATGAGACAAGAGGAATTAACACACTGAGTGTTTAATTGTGTAGCAGTGATTTAAGATAATATGAGGAACAGTGGTCCTAACTGTTAAGTTAAGTTAAAACGTTAAGAATTACATTTTTTTTTTAGTCTCATCTCTGAAATTACATTTCCACCAAATCTGATGTACTTTTGGAAAGAACATTAAATTGCTATTACACATAGATTAATATTAATATCAGCTACAGAGCACCATCCCAGTCTAAATGATAAAAAAAAAAAAAGGTCGTTTGTCATTGGGTTATTGTGGCTTATTCACAATAAACAGGACAACACTGTTATCTTATTCACATATAGGTATAACGATTATGTTTTCAATGAGAAATAAGCAATACCACCCTGTTATAAGCACTACTAGCCAACATCAGGGAAAGTCTCAAATAAACAGACCAGAATATACTGTATATGACATCTGCAGGTAGTTTTGTACTACTTCAACAAAACTTTTTTTTTATACCAGTCCCATTATCTTAGATCCAAGCACCCTAATGCGTGATGATTAGGTTTAATGCTGTTTAAACTTCATCTATAAATGTAGTGAGGGAATTTCAAAAAACTGAAACTGGTGCAGGCAAATCCAAATCAGGCTCAAGCCCATTTTGGCCCAGTATAGACACAGCTGGCATAGTTGCATTAGTCTGGATTCAACCTGGCAAAGAATCAGGAACAGAGAATAATGGTTGAGATACTGGAGAGTACCAAAACCCAACTTTCCTTCTTCTGTATTTGCCTCGGAGGTCCCTGGCTGATAACCACATCCTTTCTGGTAAATAATTAATTGTGGGGACTGTTATCACGTCCCAATTTAGACTTGAGTTCCCGTTTATGAAAATAAGATGTATATTCCAAGATTAAATTTAGATGAGCTTGGTCATGTTCAGTAAATACTGAACTGAACTGTGCTGGGATCAGACCGGAGACCCATGAAGAAAACCATGAAAGTCTGAATGATACGTATACGTTTTTAATGAAAAAAAAAGTGTTATATCCAGTTTAAATAAGTTTAACAGTCGTACAAATGAGGGACTCTGGGAGTCCATGTTGTGCATGTGAGATCTATCTGGGACGTTTTCAAATTAAGGATTTAACTGACCCTGATGACCTCCAAGTGTGACATTAAGGCAGGTTGGTGTCAGAAGAAATGTACAATAAACCATTGATTTTAAATGGTCTTTTATATGCAAAATGTACATATTTTGTTTCCTCTTTCATGCCATCAAATTTATTTATTTTTCTGTGTTTTCTCATCTGTTCTGAGATGTGCTGCACTTACATACAGTAATCATCTAGCCCCATCGCCCACTAAAAGCACATAACCACATTCACCCACATTCACTTACACATTCATACATCCCATACACTGATGAATCAGCCAGTCAGGCATCTAATCACCAACCTTATGGTTAGTGAACGACCTACTCTGCCTCCACAAACACAGCTCCCCTGATTATTCACAACTTTTTTTAAAATCATTGTTGTTTGGGGTCGGATTTCAGTATTTACTGTAAACATCGCTGCTGCACGCATACACTCCCACCTTGACTATTACCGTGTGAAGCATGTGGGAGCATTTTTTTTTATTGTCATCTTGGACATACGGGGGATATACTTTAGGCTGTTTAGCACAACTTTGTATTTTCATGTAAATCATCATTGGTAAAACCGAGACAGCAGTTTATGTATGACTAGAAGCACGACTCTGGGAACTGGTCTTCTGTCAGCACTATCCAATTCAAACATTTTGACCTCCTCCCATTCCTCATTTCAGTCATGTTTGAATACTTTCACCACGAAATCATTGTGTACCACCCAATATTATATAGAAACAGAAAAACATCAATATACAGAATAACCTCAAAACTTTTGTAACAACTTTTGCAACAGTTTGCAACTTTAATCAAATTCAGCATTTTTCATTTCCCATTTTTCAATTCTAGGTAATTCAGTGGCTCCAACGTCGCGCATCGAACACGTTTAATTAAAGGTCAACTGACTGATACAAAACTAAAGTCATCATCGTTTGTGATTTAACAATATTAAAATTGTTCTGATTGCTTAAACTACGGACAAAATTTCTGATTGGCCATGCTGCTCCACATTAAGAAGACAGATCTGAAAACACAGAAAACAGTAAATTTTCAATCAATCTGGTGATTTGACAGTTAAACATGTGTAAAAGTGTAAAAAGGGTTTAATTTAAAGAAGATGTAAGGTCAGGAGCATCAAGCTGCAAAATACCACCTCATCCACACTATAAACTACAATCCATAAAGACTGCCATTCACAAACTGAACCACCACCTACATTTAACTGCACAAATTTATTCTCTTGTTTTTACACTGAATATAGTATTTCTAGTATTTCTTTCTTTATATTATTGATTTTAGATGCTGTTTCTAATCTTATTGTTATTTCTCTAACAGTTTTACCCATGTGCTATCAAGCTTGATTTTTTTCTTTCTTTGACCTTTTGGATATCTAAAATATTTTAATTTAACTCTTAACTAACATCATTTTATCCTATCAGAAGGTTGTGTCAAATTTTGTCACACTTAGCGGATGAATTCTTGAGTTTCCCCCCAAATAAATTGTTTTGCATCCTCACAGTGACCTTTGACCTTCAACCACTAAGTTCTAATCAGTTCATCCTTGGGTGGGATATATTTGAGTTAATCTGATATCAGAAGAGCGAACGGTCACTTTCCCAAAATCTTCAGATATTATTGTTCGTCTCGGGATCATTGTTTTGGACTAGGAATAGGCAGATCATCCCATAACATCAGTACATGTTACAGTCTGGAATATATTAGATGATAAGTAAACAAGCAGGTGGAGCAGGTGCAAAGGCCTGAACGACTTTGACATGACTAAAATCAAGAAGACTGGGTCAGTGAATCTCCAAAACGACAATCCTTAACTGGAGGCCAAATGTAATCAAAAAAATAAACTTAGCGACCAGACAAAGACTCCGTTTCACTTTTTCTCAGTTTGAAGGTAAAACAAAACTTTGGGAGAAACGTAAGGAAACTTTGCTGCCGCAAAAGTAGAGCAAAAGCAATGAAAAGAAGGAAATCACACTTGACTAGACAACTTTCCCCAGAAAGGCGGTCAACTGACTAAACCAACTGTGCCATCTATTATTAGGGCACGGTACTAGCATTTGCGGCAAATGAAACCCATCTGTTCTCACCAAAGGAAACATGTGCAAGCATTTCCATTTCCTGATTTTAAATGTCAGAATAGAAAGGTTAGCCCACCCACACTGAAAAGTGTATCGTAAATCAGACTGCTTAGTTCAGCAAGTAGTGATCTTTGTTCAGTGTTGAGATCCACTGTTGTGTATTTTGCAACTGAAAGACAATCACTTTGGTTTTGTTTACCGTAGTGGAGTGCTAATACCTCAGCAGCTAAAATAGTACAGCGTTTAATTGTTGTAAAAAGTTAAGCTTAAGCAGTAAAAATATAGATCCATTTGCTGTAAACACCACGATTACAACAAAAACATTCAAATCTCTTAACTAGATTGTCGCCCCTGTAAGTGTGCAAGCCTCACTGTGAAACGCACTGATTGTTGATTGTGTGTTTTTATGTTTATTTAAAGATTGCAGCTTACTTTCATTCTGGAGAGGTGTAGTTGTGCCGTTTTTGGTTTAACAACACCGTACTGGACAGGTGACAGGTGTGTCTACAGTGTCTGTGGTCAGAAAGATGTTACAAGAGGAAAAGGGGTGAAAATGAGAAGGTTCATCCAGATGTTGTCTGACGACTCTCCCCGCTCTCTCTCCTGATTAGTCTCCATGATTAGTTTAGGTCCTTTTTTTAATGTTAATTGTCCTTAAATAAATACTATGTTCCTTGGTCATGGCTGTGCGGCCCGGTTTGTGACAGTTGTGTTCACCTCAGTGTTGATCGAAACACCAGAGAAAGTTGGCGGACACAGTTTGCACCCTTTTATGTCGCTGACAAAAAGCCCCAAAAAGAACAATAAAATATTCAAAAGGCATATATTCTAGACCGGTCAATTACTTTTTGACTTAAAGTGCAATAAAAACTTTCCAACAAGTGCCTTTAATTCCTTTAAAACCAAGATTAATGGAAACCTACCCAAATATCTGAAAGTTGTCTTTTAAACATACACAATTTGGCAACAGTGGCTTTTTTTATGATAGCAGGGAAGTTCCATGATTAACAGTCAAGTCTCACAATTAATTTTCCTTCCACATGGAAACTAATGAATCTCTATGTTAACGTCTTCCTTTGAGGAAACTTTCAACCACACACAGTCGTGGTGTGCTGCTCAAATAGCTGTAATTAGCGGTTTTTGTCAGTTACAGTTGCTCAATAGTGTAGGATTCTTGACTCACCAGATACAGGAAAGCTGCCATAATTTAATGCTACATAGAAAAGATGGAGGCTGTCGAGACTGAGCAGAGACAGCAAGGTGTCAACCACAAGTGTACTGTGCATCAGCAGATTCAGCATCAAATGCACGTTTACATTTTGTCTACAGTCTGAAACAAAAGCAAATTTCTGCTTTTTTTGCTGACTGTCTGGTTCATGTGTTTCCAAGTCTTGTTGCTTAATGGTGCCCACTTGGAAAAAAAAAAAAAAGCATTGTTATCCAGTTACAGATCTTGTCTAGCTTTAGTTTTTACGCCTTCTGTTGTACCTACAAAGACTTATTTGGATTTCATTTAGATCAGGACTTGTTTAATTTCTCCTCTCTTACCACCATCCTCTGTCATCGACTCCCCCAAACCCCAGACGGTGCTGTTTACTGTTCACTTCCACCATGGTTTGTTGCTCAGCATCCACTTCTGGTGACGACGGCCTCCTTGATGGACACATGGACACACACACACACACACTGAATTTCTGGTGCTCTTAAAGAATCACACACCGCTGACATTGAGGCAGAGCTTTAGAGCTATAAGGGAATTATATGCCACCACTTATAAGCAGGAATATCAGGAGTTTAATTGGGGTTTTTTCACATCTAGATCACACTGGACCAGGTATGATTTATCAAATTTGGACTGGTTTACCCCAGATAAACTAAAGACTCTTTCTGTGAAGGCGTTATTTATGAAAACACAACAAGGCAGTTCCCACTGACAACTTAAGAAGGATTAATTGAATACAGTTTTTAGCTTCTCTGACCTTTTAGTCCTGATTTGACTAATTAAATCTCACTTATTTCCATTTTTACTAATAGAATAAGAGTTTCACAGAAATACAATCATGTATACATGTATATGAGTATATAGCCTCTCAGGGATGATAAAGTTTAGGAATAGTGATTTTTGATGTGTATCTTGTCCAATGTGGTCTGGATGTAAAAAATACAAACATAGGCCTACTTCGCAGTCACAGTTAAACTGACTTCCGGTAAAGTTAATCGGTAAATGGTAGCCTAATTTATTTTATAGACTTTATACAAATATAAACCCAATTTCTGCCTCGTAGTTAGTCCCAAACAAATGTTTCCAAAAACAGCGAGTGAAACAAATCCTTTACGTTTTTAACTATGGCTAAAGTTGTAGTGTTGTTCACAAGCTAGTACACAAACACAAACTACGTGTAATCAGTATTAGCGTTGGAAGCTTAACTTTAATATCAGATCGTCGTTTAGAGGAACCAAAATATAGCTCTACACATTTTATAATTTACAATCGTATCATCATAACCACCATCTTACCAGAGCAGGATGTCTCCACTTGCTCTAAATTTTCAGTTGGGCTCCATCGTCCATCTCGTGCAGTTAAAACAAACCGTCACAAGATGGCGGCCTTGTCTTCGTTTCGCGCTCTCGACTCTCTGCACCACCTCAAACACTCTTGATTTATGTTGTGAGTTCTCATTAATATTGACAATATTGAGATATGACATCTGTTTAGTTTACATTTATAGTTTACTTGCGTTTTAACCAAATATTTTAAGACATTTGGGATTTTATAGACCGTTAAAGTTAGCCATGAGCCACATAACAACGGAGATACACTGATATTAATCCGCCAAGTGACAACGGCCTCACCTTCAGAACATTACACCAACCGACAACTACAAAAAAAATGGAAAATTGTGTGTTTGTCTACTCGTTTTCATTTAATGTAGGTTCTTTCTGACGATAGATTTAGTCAGTATCTTCACATATTAACCACAAAAGTCAATTTAAAGGTAGGCCTACCGGACATAAAATGCTAACTTTATCCTGTGTTTATGTACGTTTATGTTTCCAACAGGAAGACTGTAAGAGTAAACATCCTTGTAGCTGGCGGACAGAAAAGAGCAGGGCAACCTTCCGGCAGGTAAAGCTACTACACCTGTGGCACTACCTGACCTTCATATCATCGCTGAGCAGAAAGACTGAGCCTGCGTCTAAGCACCGACTGCGCATGACCGCCGGCGAGCAACTTGCTGCAGAAGTGGACAAGTACAAAGAGGCTGGTGGTGGTGGTGCAGACGGGACGTGCCGTGCCGTGTCGTGTCGTGTCGTGTCTACCACGGGGTCGAAGAGTTACCGTGTACACATTTACCTGACGTTGTTACCGTCATAGGGCGATTTACCTGATCCCAAAGGACAAGCAAGCGGTTGAGTCAGCAGAGAGGAGGTGGAGTTGCGGTTTAAGTCCAAAGAGAGAGGAGAGCCCGGGGGACACTTGAGAGTCTGGTAAGTGAAACGCTTTGCAGTCGCATGGGACGTCTGATAGATGCAACCCTGCTTCATCCTGGTTTAAACTTTAACGATAATGAAGGTACTTTTTTGTTTTTGTGAGCATGCACAAGCCCTTTGGTTTGATATATATCTCTTTGGAAAAGTTTGAACGTGCCCTGGCCCTCGATGCGTGCTCTCGGTGTCAGGTGGTCCTGCAGAGACCAGACCAGACCAGACAATCCCATGAAGCGCTGCTCGTTAAGCAGGATTATGTTTAAAGTCATATGGTGCTTTGTCGCATCTGCTCGGTCTGGTAATGTGGTGCATGTGTGTGTATGTGTTTGTTTGTTTGTTTAGTTCCCTACCTGACCCCTTAGGCTATACAACCATTTCCACGCAACACAGGTGTAAGAGTGCTGCTGCAGTTTGGGATGAACTTTGAGCTCCTGAAGTGCAGGCATGCAAATGTGGTGGTGGGGACATAACAAGGAAGGAGGCTGAGGAAGGTGCAACCTTTTGAAATTTCCTGTGCAGGTTCCTTGGAAGGATTTTTACTCTTCAAACAGTGACCTATCTCCCTCACGTGATGTGGCCTCACTTGGTAATCCCTCACCATGCATTATATGATCCATACTGACTCATCTTTGCCTGGGATTAGAGACTTCAAATCACGCTTCACCGCAGATTTGCAGTATCCCAAACACCCTCACCTCAAGCTTCTGAGAGAATGCAAACAGTCTCTTTCTTTCACCACACTCATTTTCATTGCCTCCTCCTCATGGCTTGAAATACAGTCCAGTGCTTGACTCTTAACAAAAGCCTCTTTATGGGCGACTGAAAGGGACTGTCATCAACTTTGAAATGTCTAATACAGTGTAAAAGAAGCTGCCGTTGGTTATATCTGGTGTCCAACCTCCAAACCATACAGCGGAGGTGCTTTTCTTCTTCTGCTCTTCAGGAAAAACCTGGCATGCCACTACCTATTTTCTTACTGTCAGTAGTACTGTCGGTGGAGCTGAGGCATTTAAGGGTCAGACCAGTGGGGACGTAGACCTGGATGGTGGTCCCTATTGTTCTGGTGAAGAGCTGGGGTCAAATAGAGGGCTCTCTGTTTTCTCTGGACTTGGAGGCTTTTTTCCACCTTTTTTTTTTTCCTTTTTACAGATAAAGGCCTGAATTGATATGTCAAGGGAAAGAATATCAGCATTGTGACAACAGTTTAATGAAATTCTTAGGCTTCCAGTGTGGCACTTTTGGCACATGCCTGAATCCATTTTTCTACACTCGGGTATAATAAGTAAAAGATCGCGAAACAGTGATTTCATTCAGTAGACCAAACAAAGCATTCCTTCAAACCTGATGATCTTTCCAACGGTCACGGTCACAAAAAATTATTCGTATAAATTACAAAAATAAATGTCCTATTTTTCAGGCTGTACTGCGGTTTATAATTCACAACAACCAAACTTACTCTTATAAGTCGAGGTTCAGTGTATTAATGCACAAACTCATGGAAATGTTGGTGTAAAACCAGCATTGATTACAAAACTGAAGGATACCTTTGTAATTTAGGTCTTGGTTGTACTTTATGATCTACTGTACGTAACATGGCACTTGATTCTTTACACCAAGTCACATTGAAACATTTGGACCAAATATTAGAGATGTGACGTCCCTCAAAGGTACCACAAACTTTCAAGATGACCATAAAGTTGGGTTTTTTTTTAAAAAGGCATTTGTATTGGACCACGTTACTTTATAGTTAGTGAGCCCCATAAACTGGCAGGTGATGTATACTGTACAAATGTAAGTGATGAAGTTTAACTGTCTTTAAGAGGCTTTCGTTCCTTTCAGCTTACCTATTCTTGTCAGTCGAGCCAAACGAGTTTGTTATGGACACTGCAGCGAGCGCCATCGGTCTTGCTTTGTGCTGCCACCATGGTGCGACATATACAGACATTATGTTTTTTGTGTGTTGTCAGTCTGTTCACTGGTCTAGGTGTTGAGAATCAACAATCAGAGGTCAATGCATGAAGGAGTATTTACACTGTTCTGCTACAATGTAGTATTTTTGGATTTAACTGATGGTTATTGGCATTATTGATGAATCTTGTCGTCATTTTTTCTTGTTTAATCTATAAAACGGTTTAAATAAAAGCCATTAGATGTCCTCTAGTAACAGAAAAGTCACAGATTTTTTCAATTTCGGGTCAAATAAGACCAAGAAAATCCAAAGATATTCACATGTGAGGAGCGTGAACCAGTCAACTATGTTATAGTTTGACCGAGATATCGATTTCTTCCAAAAATGTTCTTTTGAACTAATTGATATGTTTCAGTTCTGATTTTTTTTTGCAAGGTCACACTTAATTGATTTTCAGCGAGTGAGCAGCTCATGTGCCTCTTGTTTATTTCACTGACTTTTCTCTGTTCGGGGCTTCTGATCTTAGTGTAACCAGCTTAGTGTTAAATCTGTACATTGTGCACGTCCCCCAGCAACACCAGTTAGAGGCATTACTCAGCTTCTCACTGGTCCCCCCCCCCCCCCCCCC
>OMNW01021089.1:26124-49717 GCA_900303245.1 Selene dorsalis
CGCAGCCTCCAAGATCATCAGAAACAACCGGACACTTCCCTTCTCGACTTTCTGCTGGACACAGAAGACACAAGAGTTTGTTCTACTGCAAAAAAACATTTTATTATTTCAGTAAAAATACTTTGTGTGCTGCTTGTGTTGCTCTTCCTCGTACAGTCAGAGAGAAAGTAGGGCAAAGTAAAAACGAAACCTGGCGACCCTCAGCTGTACAAAAATGATCCAAACTGTGTAAAGTGAAACATTTGTGGTCGACTGTTGCCAAGCAAAAATAAACACAGCAACACAATCAAAACATGAAAACACAACATCGTCTCACACCATGTACCGTGTTTGCAAAATGTCAATTATATGCGTCAACACACTTTTCAAGTTAGACCGACACAACCAGAGACTGTAGGCATGTTGTTCATATAAATGAGATCTGTCTCGGCCTGACGACTTTGGATTTAAACAACAAATAAAAACTGGTGTGGAGAACATGATGGTCGATCCTGTGCAGCCTGGACCTCGTCAACGTGCAGCTGATGTGCAGCTGATGTGCAGCTTACTGCTGTCAGCCGCAGAACAACAGAGAAAACTCCCCTCTCTGCCTCCCACACACTTTCCCCTCAGTTCAACCTCCATGAGCTGATGAGTGACCACAGTTGGCAAATGTGTGGATTCGACAGTCATCAGTTCTCCTCAGGCAGAAATAATCACATTTAGAGGAGCAGCCGGGAATCACAGGGTGACTCCTGATGTGATGCCATCACAATATTTGGCCCATGATAACGACTTATGTATAAGAGCTCAGGAAATCATCTGCAGTACAAGTACAGTATCTGTGTGACTGAAGAGGAAAATGGTCTCGGTCTGTTACAGCTGAGGAGGAACAGTGTGTATGAGCGCCTTAGGTTTGAGCTTTTTTAAAACATGTGCAGCAACATGAACACGTGCCTCCATTTTAATGTCAAGAGGCTGAGCTGTCAGAAACATTTCAGAGCTCATATACGTCTGCAGAAACGGGTCAAACATGACCAGGCTACTGATTTTCCCCCTGATATATTGGCACTAAATATTCGGCTTCTCCCCAAGTAAATATTAAATCATACTCTTATATCAACTTTACAAATAATTCACTCCTGTATAGAATATAATCAGGATTTTATGCAAAACTATGAGGAGAACATTTATTATTAACAAAAATGGGAGTAACCTTTGACCCACTGATGGAGGAGTGTATTTTATAATGATCCTCTGCATCTATGATCTAACAAAAATACCTCATTAGGTGAAATGTCCCACTCCTGCTCGTCTTAGATGATGAGGAGACATGAAATTATCAAAGCAATTATCTCAAACCAAGATCTGAAGATCACACACGAAACAACACATTACACCTGCGCACACACACACACACACACTGTGAACAGGCACAACAGAGACATGATGATGCTGACAGGAAGGAGCATCGTGTACTGCAGACGAATACGCATGTAGCGTGCACATGCAAACACACAGCCCCAGTAGACAGACTTGCAGCACACAGTCCTATTTTTAACCATGTAAGAGCCTAAAGGGTCAGAGCAGATTGTTGTTAATCTAGAAGAGAGCAAGTTTAAATTATACATGAAAGAGCTGCACTATACTCTGAAGCGTCCAGAAGCATTCAACACTCTGATGTGTTCACACATGAGCTCACACAAAAAGCAAAAGACAGAGAGAGAGAGTGGTTGAAACAAGGGAGACAAATGTAGCAGCTGCAAGAGAAATATTTTCATAATAGAGGACGGGGGACAAAGAGCGGTCGCCGGTGACATGAACTGGAAATGCATCACACTGCAGAGACGTGAGTGCACACACACACAGACACACACACACACATATAGATGTTACATGGGTTAATAAGATTAATATCTGCAGATAAAATGAAATAACTAAAATACCTCGCAATAGTGAAAAATAGAGCAAAATATAACAGGTACAGTCTAAACTGGTTTACATTAGATTTAGTGTAGATATTAATATTAGCTAGTGGGGCTTTCTCTCTTGTGGCTGCTTCATGATAAAAAAGCCTTCCAGTCATTTTCCCATTTAAAACTTTTAATACTGTAAAAGCAGGAGCAGTTTGTATTGTACCACTAAGGACTTCATATCCTTCCAGACTTGGTAGTAACATGAGTGTGTGCTGGAATATGTCAAGGAGGCAGAGGTTGTGTTATAATTAATGTTAAAAGGTCGTTAATAGCAATAGTTTATCGGACATAACAGGGCTGAGCACTCTCCCAAGAAGGTAATAGGTAAAGTAAACTATGCTCTCTGGATCTTGAATTATGACTGAAATGAAGTGTAATGTCTTCATCATCAGACCCGACATCTAAACAGCTTCACAGAACAGAAACTGAGGTTAAGCAGTGATGTTACGTTGGGAAAACCTCCTCTTGCACAGTGAGCTCTCTTTACAGTGTGCTGACTCTGTGCTCGTCTACAGCAGCATATGACTGTGCAGATGACTGGGATCTATCCTATTTCAGCCTTGTGACACAATCCAAAACATTAGGAGCATACACTGTGTATAAAGAGGACAATGTCTTCATGTACAATCTATGGTTGGGGAGGATTATTTTAAAGCTTCCAGCAACTTGATGGAAATTCATCTTTCATTTCATTTGTGCAAATCTATACCAGGGATTAGCAGGAGTGCTCCTTTACCAGGTCTCTGTAAATGTTTGGAAAAGCAAATGGCATGACTAAGCAGAGCAGTGTAACGTAATGTGGTGTGGCCAGTCTCACCAGAGCAGCCTTTCTGTGAGTCTCCTCCTCTCCTCTCCTCCAGCAGGCTCTCTCCGTCACCCTGGATCCCGATCACTGTGGCTGTGGAAGGAGGCCTGAGGACAGAGGAAAGACAATGACACTTTATTTTGCCTTCTTGTATTTCAGCCTGTCAGTTACTAAAATCGATCTGAGAAAAGGCAAAGCCAAGTGATGAAGACAAAAAGCCAGGAAAGAAAAGGAGCGTTCAGGTTTTGACACATACGGATTACTGAATAATTTTTAGGGCAAATGTTGAATTAAGTTTCTTTTAGAGGAACTGGTACTCTGATTATCTAACAGTTACTTAAACTTGCATAATCCTGTCCAGCGTTGGCAGCCAAGACCACCGCACCTTCATAAACAGCCCTCAAACAAAGATTTGTTGTAAAAAGGCTCCTCTAAAGATGGAGAAACATGAAGTTATCTGGTTTCTCTGATATATCCACATTTGGGAAGGTTCACTGTCGTCCAAGAATTTCAACTAACACAACAAGTCTGACAAATGATGCCGACCCTGACTGAGCCAAGAAAGAGTCAGCTGCAGACGACACCAGATTCATCACCGTATATATATAAAAAAGGTAGAAAAATGTGACTTTCACTTACGTTTTAAAACAAGGATCTCCTGACATGAGATGTGTACTGATGATAACCTATGACAGGAAAATGATTCATGTTAATTGATACTGTTAATATTCCAAAAGTCATAGAAAACTGTGCATTAATCCACTGATTTTATAAAGCCATAGAAAAACCTGCACCCACTGAAGAACTGAAAACATCACATGAGGATTTTTGACTGTATTTTTCCCTGTTTTTTTTTTTGTTTTTTTATGGTTATTTTCCACAGATGACACTGACCTTCTTTAGCCATTTTTACCTCTGGCTACAGTCAAATGGGACTACCTGGGCACCTGGCCACTGCGAGGTGTTTATGCAAAAACCTTTTTCCTGCATCCTTGCCGGTTGAGAAAAATACCATGCTTATATTCAAAACAGCAGGGTATTCTCCTGAAGAAGGCAAATCAGGTGCTTTCCTGGCAGCGCCTCAATGTTACCTTGAGAATGGAGTTATCCTGACGTGTATTTTTGGTATCATAGCCTTCCAGCAGACATCTGCGGGTTGTATTCCCTGAGCCGGCAAACTCTGCTAAATTCAGATCTGCAAAACCAAGCTGAAGGAGAAAGAGTGACATGGAGTGGACTTTGTTTTCTGTCAGGAGACTGATCTTTCGCTAAGTCAACAATGTGACAATCTGGAGATGTGAAAAGACACAAGTCAAAGCGAGAGAAACTATGAAACTGAACAATGTTGAGACATCTTTTGAAATGTCATGACAGAAACATTCTGCAATTTTTCACATTTGGGGGAATATAATAATTATACATATAATAACTTGCAAACAGTGAAAGAGAGAAGACATGAGCTAACGAGCCGAGCTGCAGGCAGCGAGGGCCATCTGTTTGCCAAGAGCTCACTAGGCTAACTACATCAATATGGATGATTACTGTAAATGTAGGTGAGGGTTCGGGTATGGGGGTTGGAAAGCACAAGTATGTGAGCATGTTACCTTTGCGTATGCCTTCCCACCCTTCAGCTCCTGGAGAGGAGAAAGATAAATATTAAACACAGAATCTTAAGCTTATATCCATAATTTAATTAAAGAGATTCATCTGAGATCCAAACAAATCCTAAAATAATTGGTAGGAAGTTAAAACTTTTTGGTGCCACATGAATAAAAGTGATGCAAATATAGAATAAACAATGCATGTGCACCAAAACCATGCAAATACCACAAAATTTCCACATGAAATGGTATTTATAAAAGAATAAATCAGGTGATGACTGAGATGTTACTAAAAGGATGGTTGACAGATAAATTAATAGTGTTAATGTGGATGAGAGCTGCTCTGCTTACATGCAGCTGTCTTTATGTGGACACACAGTTTTAGTCATGAATCTACACAGACTCACAGATTCATTCATGGACCCAGAAACACGTTGCAGAGACAACGTGGACAAAACAATATACATTCACCAGTAAGACCTGCTCAGACTCATTTGTTTCTACATCTCACTGCTGTTTTTCATCTCTTACAGGACGTGAAGGACAAACTATGAGAAGGGAAGGGTACGAGGCAGAAGATTTCACATTGATGAGTCTGTTTTCTACAGGACGCTGTGCTTGCTAACTGCAGTTTTACAGCTCAAGTTTCATTCTCCAGTTTGCCACGGAAAAGCGAACGTAACCAACACCGACTTTATTTTTACACTGACATCCAGTGGTTCAGTAGATTTAACTTTGTCACTGCGTCTCATAACATGATATTGTCTGTCCACATGGACAAGCATCAACAACACTGGCCACATACTGTACCTTTCTGACAGACACACGACACACACAGGGGTCCAGCACACCTGTGCCTGCGTTGGCACTCATCTTACAGGGGAAGGAGAACTGCTTCCTCCATCGAACACAGTTGGCCTGCACTGGCTCCCTGTAAGAAGGAAATAAATCACAAACACTTCACTCAGAGTTGTGTGTTTTAAGACAGTTTTACAACTGGATATCACACATTTTTAGAAAAACACACATAGATAGAAAAGAGTCACAAACACCGGCACCACTGGGATTTCATTCTTCATGGACCTCAATCACCGGAGCGTTTTACTGTACAACTGAAAAACTGGTTCATTTCCTTTAGTGGTTTGGAAAACTCTCACTACAACCACAGATTAACTTTCTGGCACAGTATCAGAATCACAATGCATCATGTCATGTACCGCTAATGGAAAAGGTTGTTTATGCCTCTGAGGTATAATCGAAATTGCAAGTGTGATACCCAGATCACAGGAGCTGCAATATTTTCTTATAAAAGGTCAGATGTGTCACAACTTTTCTTGTACATTGTTTGCACCAGAAGTGTAAAACAAATCGTATTCTGCAGACATATAAAAACGTATCTGGACATATTTTCTTTTCAGTCAAAATGAAAAGCAAAAAATAACCATTGCAACTGAAATCACACTAAAATCTTCAGTCAAACTTCAAAACCTTTTCCTTGTGACTGAAAAGCCTCTATGGTGGAGGGTGCTTTGCTTATTTATAATCTCTTCACACTTGTAAAATGGAAAGAAAAGTTCATGTTCTTACAATATGGTTGTTTAAAAAAAAAAATGTTTTATATCCGTTCCAGAATAAAAAGTATTGTATTCACAGTAGTATCAAAAGGTTCAAAGAGACACGCAGCACTATTCACTTTACTACCACACACAATGTCATTTCTCCAATTTAATATCACTATTACATAACAATGAAAACCACTCGAGTTGAATGACCACTGGATTAACAGTCCTCATGTCTCCTCTCTGTTTAAGACTATGGATTCAAACTGCCAATGCAAGCTTATGCGCTTATCCTTAGATTCCTCTGGCCACTTAATAAATGATCTAATTAACTCTGGTCCCATTTTCACCTGCTGATTCATTTAACTGGCTAATCCAAAGGTTACAGCGAGGGGTGTGGTGTCGATCGGCATTAGGGGAAATAGACAAATGCACATCCTCTGGAAGCCGGGAGTTAAAATGATTGTGAGATGTGGCCTACCCTGAGTGAAAGGACGTGATGAAGAGAAAGAGAAAGAGAGAGAGAGAGAGAGAGACGTGCGTGGGCAGCATTACGATAGCCCAGATGGCCTCTCTTTCACTGGCATCGTCTTCTCTCCCACTCACCTAACCATCCCTTCTGTTGAGAAAGCCCACACGTCATTCATTTTGATCGACTCTCTTGCTGGATTTCAATACAAGAGGAACAAATCTGACAAGTGTATTCATCTGAAGTAGTGACAAAAGACTGATGAATACATGTAGAAAACAGTACAAAGACATAAGATTTCAACAAGAAGCAGGGTTGTTGTTGAGTGGGTAGAGATTGACCATATGCACAGGCTTATTTTACACAGTAAATAAAAAAAAAGCAGCAGACATGTGTCTGTAGTTTTGTAAACGGTGACTTCATCCAGAGGCCGAGAAATATCAGAGCTAACTCCCAGAGTTGGAGAGGGAAGTCCCAGCCAGCTGGACACTGTGTACTGCAGGAATTCAGGCTTGATTACATGAACTGTAGCTCACAGCAGTTCTCAGCACAGCAAAATCCTATTAGTGAGCGTGAGTAAAGTCTAGTTTTAAGGCACAAGCAGCGGTTGTGTGACTCTCATCTCTCTACTTGGGTCATATATCTTGTTAAACTACAGATGTTCTCCTTTTAAAAAGGCAGCTGCAGTCACACTTTACACATTAACTGTCACAACAAACAGAAAACAAATCTGTGAATCTGAGGTAAGTCCTCGGCTGCAACGGAAAAAAAAAAAAACAATCTGAATTTGTTCATAAAAAGTTATATTTCCAAACAAGTAAACTTGTATAACAAGCAAAACGTGTTTGAGGCTGAAACAATGGCACAACCCTGATGACAAGCCACACCAAAGGGGAAAAAAAGGCTAATAAAACAACAATCTCCACTTCCCTCACACTCACAGTTGGGATGACTCAAACGGTGTCAGAGGAAATCTAGTTCGGGGCGTCTAACAAATCAAACTGCTGCAGAAAAATGTGGTTCAACAACTCTCAGACTTGTGATCACATCATCTTCAGAGTAAAATCTATAGGCAGAGACAAAAAAAACCCAGCAGCAAAAGGCTGGAGTGTGAAGCACGACAGAGGCAGAGCAGGATGTTTTCATTAGAGTCTGAACTTCACTGTCTGGGTTATGGGATTAAAAGAACCTCTTATAATCTGCCTTGATTTGATTTAGCTGCAGAGGCTGCTCACAGAAATATACAGAGAAAAACCAGAGCTATTTTAAATGCCATGACCTTAAATGCATCCTGATTCACAGAGTCCAGCACACACTGGACCTTTCTGTTTAGCCATTTTATAAGAGGTACTTACTGTAACAAACAGAAGGCTTGTTATATAATCGGGGTGAAGCCATCTAATCCCTACAACCTCCCTTCAAAACAATGCTTTACCCTTTGTCCAGTGTGAGAAGAAGCTGGTCTCATTTCTGAGTCAAAGCCCAAACAGGTTACAGAGGAGAGAAGACTGAAGACTGTCTTTGTCTTTGTCTCCACCCGACAGCAATAATACCATGATTTCAACACTGCTGTAGCCCCCAGGGTGACACTGAATATAATAATCATACAGGTGATTTATTTTCATTGCCAATCTCTCTTCTCATTATCAGCCCCTTTAGAGCCTGTAGTTTGTGAAGTACCACAGATCGTTCCTGTTTGACACACCCACGGCCCCTCGGGTGCGTCCTGTCAACGCTACCTGTCATCTTTTTGTTAAGTAATTAGAAACTGGAAGCCATTCATTTAGTATTAAATCACATATAATTACACATATAGTCATGAACTATGTTCAGTAGTAGCAAAATGTTTCTCATACAGTACTGATCCTGTAATTGCCCACGTTTAGTTTTGTCCCAGTATCACTCACTGTGTCAGATGCTGGATGTTTCTTTATGCATTAGCTTTATGAAGCCGGGCTTCACTTTGCCTCGTCTCAGTTTTCCCAGTGTCTGACAGGCAGGAAAATGACACATCATGCACAGCCAGCTTGAAATAGCAGGGGTTTTTACTACAATAGTTATTGTTCAGTCTCAGCTTCTTAGTTGTGCGGGTTTTGCAGCTTTCCTGTGTCTTATGCTGTGAGTTTTTTATAAATCTGTAATGGTCATTTTACACATACAAATCAAATGATTCATTGATTTACTGTGAAAATAATCTGTGAATGTATCAAAATTGAAAATAATTGTTCGTCGCAGTCTACATATTTATCTATAATGTGTCATTTGCGGGTGACAGATGCCATCATTTAACTGTGACAGCTCCTCGTGGGTTACTGAGGACATGATTGTCTTTATTCTCTCGGCTTGACAGCAATAATAATAATATTATTATTATTATGCCACTGCTTTTAAACCGCAGGATGACACTGTACAAGTCATTTCATTTCATGCCAAGCACTTCACAGGCCCCTGAGACAATAAATACATACTTTCACTTGAAACCACACTCTACTAGGGCTGCAAAGAAATGTATCGATTTATTGATAATTAGATAAGAAGATCTACCTGATACTGTTCTGAAAACTAAATAAAAATATTTGCTTTTCCACGCTTCACAATGCTGATTCCTGACTTTATCAAACACAGTGTTGAGGGTATTATGTATTCATCAATCTTCTATATGTAAAACAATTACTAGAACCTGATCGATAAGGACTACAGTCCTCTTCTCATTCATTTACACTTCCATCTAGTTCTGCTGTAAGTTACTTTTAAGGGCTGTGCAGCTATGCACTGTCCATACGCACTGATTGACACGACCCGATCACTGATCACTGATGATCAATAACAGGCAGACGAAGCAAACACCGTCCTTCCATGATCACCTCAGGATCGTGAAAGACAGGACAAAGACAACCGAGGACATTATTGAGTTACGATATCTCCACACAGGAGTCACATGTAGCTTCATGGCAGTTACGTGTCAAGTCAATCAATCAATTCCACAACCCCGCGAGGAAGTTCGCCCGTGAAACGCGACGTGAGACGTCGACTTGGACACGACTAATTAAAGGACATTTTTTTTAAGCATTAGTTCTCACATTCAGAAATGTTTGTATGTTTCAGTCGATGCTAACGTGTAGTTTATTACATGCAACGTCTCCACTCGGTTAGAAACAGCTTCGACTGGACGACAGCGTTGAATTTGAGTAAGTAAGAAAACCGTTAGTGACACAACTGACATACGTTAGCTGGACAACGTTAGGTTAAAAGGTGTCGTGTGCTAGGTTGTTAGCTACAGACGTGGTTTACCGGGCTGAAGCTAACGGTTGAGTGACTAAAACAGCTCCTGCTGGTTTTAATATAAACCGGTATTAAAAACCAAAGCTGCTCACCGTGAGGACTCCTCGGAGAAGCCGCCGTCCAGCAGCCTGACTTTACAGAAGAGGACACCGTTGACAAAGGGGACCGACGAGAGCTCGTCCAGCTGAAAATCCACCTTGAACTTGAATTTCTTCTTCTTCATCATCATTAAATCCATACACAGGCTCAGTAGTGTAGAGAAGATGCTCCGATCTCGCCCGTCGCTGACATTACAGCCCCATTGTGTTGTGGCACAGATACAGTGTAGTGTTGTGTTGTGTTGTGGGAGGATGGTGAAGCTGCTGCTGCTGACAACGGTCACGTTGACTGAAGCGAGGAAGGACAGCTACTTCCTGTATAAGATTTTCAAAAGAAAGGCATTTATGAACCCTCATTAAACATTCAGGACACCTGTAAAGCTTGCATCTGGTACATACTTAAAAACAGGCCTTCATGTCCTGCTTATATCACGGTGGGAGAAGTTTAGCTAATTAACAGTTTAGTAATGACTCAGTATAAACCCCTGTGGCAAACGCCTCAGCTCCAGTGTTGATATGCAGACAGATCTCCTTCTACAGTTTCTAAGTCAGACATTTTCATCTTTCAAGTGATCCGGGTTTGAGAAACTGAAACATTTCATCACATTTCAGTCACAAAATTACAACAACAAAAATGTCTGGACACCACGTAAAGATTGCCGTTTTTCTGTTTCATACATATCTGCGCTTTTATTTTGAAGAAAGCATTAATTTAACGGATGTACTGTGATGTCACTTGTTACCTTGACAGCAGTTCAGTGAAGACCGCCTCCTCCGTCTATCGCCCCCTGACGGTCAGTCAGGACGACTGCAGCACTGATTGACTAGATAATAAAAACAAAGTGAAACCAGCTGCTGTCACGCAACATTTGCCACCACCTTGTGGTAAAATGCAGCCACTACTGCGAGATGCACAAATATTTTACACACTTTAAATTGTGTGTTTTATTATTATTATTTCAAAGCCATCCGTCACATGTTTATGTATCTGCTCCATTTCTTGTGAAGTGACTAGTATTTTCCTCACACTGACACAAGCTGCACAGTCAAGATAATAATAATAATAATATGTATGCATAAGTAATTTTGCATTTGGAAACTTTGAAATCCATTCAAGGATTTTAAAACTCAGTCACGAGTTTGTAAAAAAAAAAAAAAAAAAGATGATTAACGTGAAAATACGAGCTGAAGAGAACAACTTTGCTCATGGCTCAATAGATCCACCTCTCTCTATATCTCTCTCCTTCAAAGTAAAGGTCCCCCCCAATTAAAACCTCCTGGGGACGCGTTTGTTTGGACCAGCAGTCAGATTCCTGCGGGTATGACTCACTGAAGTAGAAACAGATTACTCACATTAACTTTGTACCGTGGAGCCCACTGTGGGAGCAGGGATTATACTACATATGAATACATGATCTGAAGCCTACCCATGTATAGCCTATCCGTGCGTGAGTGTGTGTGTGTGTGTGTGTTGTCGCAACGCCATAACAACAAGTTAAACAAACAAAAAAAAAAGACAGAAAGTGCATGAAGAAGGACACTTCAAAATAAAAGTCTCTCTTCGACTCGTGCCATGAAACAAAACACTTATAGTAACAGATCCGTGTGTGTTGCTGTGTTGTTGTAGTAGGGTGTGTCTCCTCAGTGTGTGTGCGCAGTAAAAGAGGAGGTCTTCTGAGGCAGACTGAACCCACTCTCCCCACCCTTTTCCTCTGGGCTATCAACCTACCTCATCCGCCATCAGCGCCCTGGAAACCTACATTTTTATCGCTTATTCACCGGATTACTCCCCACGCCGTACTTTTTTTTCTCTACCGTGCCTTTCCCAACCTGCACTGCGGAAATCCTTTTGAAACAAACCGGGGATTGTCCAACTCTTTGAAACCACAAGTGCCAACGACAGGAATTGGTTTGTGTGTATGTCCGTGGTTGTGTGTGTGTGTGCAGCCGAGTGTCCCAACTTATCTGCATGTGTGTGTGAGGACTTTTGGAGGCCTGCGTAGATTTCACTTTGACCATGTATCAGGTCGTGAGGAAGCTGTTTTTCACGGACTGCCAGTGCGCAGGAGATGCGTCGACAGTGTACGAAGATCTGTTCGCCAGGCTGGACACCAACAAGGATGGGAAGGTGGATGTGTCCGAGCTGAAGGCGGGCCTGGCTGCCATGGGCATCAAAACCGGGAAGGGAGCCGCTCAGGTAGGAGACCCAGAGAGTTACAGTTGACATCAAAGCCTGTGGGGACAAAGACAGTTGACATAAATACTTAGTGCATTCCTGTCTGAAGTGACCAGGCTGGTTCCTCAGAGTCAGCTCCAGCTCCTGATCACAGGCCTCAGTACATTCACAGTCACCCACTTTCTTCCGTTTTCTATTTCTAGGAGCTGAACAACAGTAACCCAGTTGTTCCCAATACAAACACTGTCCCACTCACATTTTCAGTTCAGTATGAGGTACTCAAATGGTTTCCAGTAAAAAGCTGAGTCACTAATTCAGACTACCCAAGACCACTATCTTTAATATTACATAACCTTCATTAACATATATATTTTTTCCATGGCTGTCATTGAAATGTAGATTTTATTGTCCAAAGTTTCTAAGACTCTGGAGCTGTGTCACATGATCTTCATTTTATCATGTTGAGCTTGTTATATCATGAATCTAATTTATTCTAATCTCAGTTTGGGAATTTTCCCCCTGATGCAGTAAAAATCTTGAATTCCTGACTTTTTAAGAGCTGTGCCCTCAAGCAAGGCACTTAACCCCAAACTGCACCAGCGAGAATCTCCAGTGTGAAACTGACTGATCAGGCTGTGGTTGTGGGGCAGTTTGCCAGTGTGCAACCAGGAGTAGCAGAAGGAGTATTTGTTATGTTGTTATGTTAATATTGAACTGTAACCTAAACCCAACAGAGGATGTTCCCATATTGACAAGTCTTATAATATCACATGTTGTTTCACTTCATGTTTTTGTTTTCATGGAAACGCTTGTCGACTCTGTAACTTCAACAAAGCAAATAGAAAAGAAACAAAAATGTGTGTAAGATTAAACAGAAACAAAATCACCATGTAGGACAACTAAACCCAGGAATGACCAGGTCCATGATCATATGTCTACCTCAGCTTTAGTCACATTTCCTCAGACTGATAATAAATCACCTGGAGCATGTATATATCACAGTGACCTGGTTTCTCTTACAAAATAAAATAACAGTAAGATCTGGTTAGTTAAGAGCAGAGTGGGTGATTTAAAAAAAAAAAAAAAAAAAAGGTGTGCCAGAATTTCGCAAACTGTATTAAAGGTTTAACTGTTATGTGTAGGTGAACTTTTTTTTTTATTATTATGGGCTGAGATTTTAAAGGGATGGTCCCACCTTTACTAATCAAACAGTCTTGCATTCCTCACCCTCATTAGTGAGTGTGTTACGAGGTCACTGCTCCCAGTCCACGCAGGTATGAGATAATGGTATGATAGGGAGGTAGTAATAACCAGTAGTAATAATAACTATCACCTGATGAAACAGTTCAACAGTAAAAAAAAAAGATTTATGTTTCTGTTTGTCACTTGTGCAACATTACAACAAAACACGCCAACTAAAAGAAAATGTTCTTGATCTGGGATCATCCCAGGTCAACAAACAACCTTCATTTACAGAAGTCAGAGATAAATCTAAAAAGTGAAGTAGAAAGAAAGTCAGAAATCAGCAGCACAAGCTCTGGAGGGGATAGATCATGAGAGATAATTTGGCCAAGTCATGGAGCCCACACAGGAAGTGAGTTTAGATGAAGTGAGGAAGCGTCTCTCTCTGTTATTTTGCCACCAACTGGCAGAACAGAGCAGCTGCTGTTTGAGGATTACATGGCCGACCGTCCTCACGGCACAGATGAATTAAAACCTCTGTCTTTACGCAGCGAGCAGGTCGGGACACACAGCAGCCGACAGATGTACTGTATCACATGAAGAAACTCGACTGTTAATATTCTGCTTCTCTTTCTCCAGAAAATAATTTCCTCTGCAGACCAAGACAATGATGACGGGGTCGACTTCAATGAGTTCACCAAGTACCTGAAGGAGCATGAGAAGAAATTACGGCTGACCTTCAAGAGCCTGGACAAAAACAAGGATGGTATGATGCCATTTTGTTTTAACCCACGCACATATTGTATTTGAATTAATGTTGAAACATGACCAGGAACTTCTGCTGTGTTTTTATTTTTCAACAGGTCGAATAGACTTCATGGAGATAAAGCAGTCGCTCGCTGATCTGGGAATAGAAATCACCAAGGAGGATGCACAAAAGATCCTTAAAAGGTACTTCTGTTTATTTTTAATGAGGTAAAATGTCTTAACTCCAGGTTTATTAAAATGTTCCTTGGTCTTATACTTAAAATGAAAGAAAGCAGTTCGGAGCTCATCACATTAAGGTGGTGACCAGTGTGAGGGACTGATAACAGGTTCAGTGTGTACATGGTGCGTGATAAAGAAGTGTGACTGAGCTGAAGACGGTTTGTTAATGTGTGGAGAGTGTAGTGTAGTGTAGTGTATCGTGAAGTCTCGTGCGAGAGTCAAGTTGACGCGCTCCGTATGTTTACAGGTAGTCTGAAGCGCTCTCGTTTGTTTTTCAGTCATTATTGAGAAAATACAAATGAGAAAATGCAATAGCACTTTATGTGAGTCTTTGTCTCTGTGGTAATTTGCTCTAAATGACTTGTGACCTAGTTCCTGTTTGCATGCTCTCTCACCATGCTCTGTTGGTATTAGGGAAATCTCTCTCTCTCTCTCTCTATTTGAATGAATGAGCAGAAGCAAAGGAGCAACATAACTATATGTGTATATAGTATATGTATATGTGTCTCCTTTAGCAGAGAGGTGTTTGGTATGAGCTGAAGCATACAAACTTCAAGATAAACTCACTTTTATTTCAGCTTTCTAAAATATAAATTAATGCCTATTCTGACTTTCTTGTGCTTTATGATTCTCCTGCAGACTCTGACCTGTGGATTGAGGTTTCTGTCACTTACACCTCTCAGTTTGTTTATGATTAATTCATTCATGTATTTAATGAGAAAAAATTTGAAATGTGTGCTGAAGGCCTCAGGCTTTAAGGTCTAACCATAATTACAACATCTCAGATTGAAGTTAACAAGGAAACTTTGCTGTAACCATCTCCTCTCTTGTCAACGCCACTCTACATTTATCTAATAAAAACAGATAAAACTGAAAAAAATATGCTTAGGAAATGTACAAAATCTGTTTTGCTTTGTGGGCTTGTAATCCACAATTGCTTTCCTTCACACATCCTGGAGAACAAGTCTCTGTATATCAGCCAGTCAAAAGCTTAAACCAGATGTAAAATGTCCATCTGTTTATCTTTGTTCTACAGTATCGACATGGACGGGACCATGTCTGTGGACTGGAATGAATGGAGGGAGCACTTCCTGTTTAACCCCGCCACCAACCTGCAGGAAATCATCCACTACTGGAAACACTCCACGGTAAGAGGCGTACACGACTCTGTAACTTCATAACACCTATAAAACACAGAGAAAAAAGAATGGCCACTTTAAAACCCAAGATAGAGGCAAAAAAAATTATGATTCAATTCAATATATTGCAAATAATTTACAATGGAAGTTTGATTGACAGAGACTTCCTGTTAATCCTCCTTGTTTTGATCATGTTACCATGAATTTTATTGTACAGGTGAGTAGGTATTTGTTATGTTGCTGCAGTAGAAAAGGAAAGGTATCATGTTCCAAAATGCCTCAAGCTAATTCATTTTGCAACCACACATAATCTTCGATGAATGTGTGTGGACAGGTGTGAATACAGCCAAGAAAACAAATTAGTCTATTTTGCCGGGGAGTCAAAGTTAATCCAAAGCAGGTCGAAGATGCCAATGCGGAGGTGAAGTGGTTAAACCACCCAACCTGTGGCTTCAGTGTCCTTTGTGTGTCTCAGGCCTCACTTTAAGATCCAATCCAACACCAAAGGGGAAAGTTGTGAAAGAGAGTTGTCAGCTGATAGAGGATTTGGCCGAGGACTTTGGCAGCAGATCAGGACCTTTGCGTCAACAGATTATGTTCATTCATTTCCAAGGGAGAGGTGAGAAAAGGAGGAGAGAGGTGGAGAGAGAGCACGATGGGTTTGAATCCTCCTGAATATGACCAAGTTTCTACTGTGATGAATTAAAGGGACAGAAGAAGTTTAACTTGATTTTTTTTTTTCCATGATCTTTGACACAAAGTGTCCGCAGCTGTGACCACATTAAGACGTACTTTCAAGCATAGATCGTTGGTGATGTGGAATTAATACTGTGACATTCACAACTGTTGCATGCCAGTTCTAGTCAATGGCTAATCTCTGACGTTTGCTGCCTCTGTTCACTGGCACAACCTCAGAGGTTAAATAAACTTGTGGCTGCTAAGCTTAGCAGAGATAAGCTAATTTCAGTCTGACCTGTGGGGGGGGGATTAGCTCGTCAGTGGGATTGGGACAGGTTGACGCGAGAGGAAGCAAGTCGAGAACAGGAAAAAACACAGGAGAGAGAGAGAGAGAGACGGGGTGAGATGAGACATCGGTGAGACCGCAACAGTGGTTGGTAACATCTATGGCAGTGAGAGCTTCCCCTCGTCTCCAGGGTTCACACCGATGGTTAGAGTTTCTCACCTCAGGCTGGATTAGAGCTGCAGACCGACCCCCTGCACCTCACCAGGCACCTGATCAGAATCGTGTAAAGGATCCAGATCAGTTTAGAGCGGTACTACTGTACGATACTGGGAACATATAGGACTGGATCAGCTTTACCTGAGGCGTGAGATGGCCATGGCTCTGCTGCAACCTCAGCAGCAGCAGCAACACCAGAGAAACTGGTTTTTCATCGACTTTGAAGACGATGGGGCAATTTATGAGGTGGAGGTGGACATGGTAGGTTTGTGTATTGATTTCTTTAGTGAAATTTTACACCTGGTTGTTAATTCAGACAAAATCTCTTTACAATAAAGCTGTGGGATGAATATATCGACCAATTATAACTAAATATGTTAAATGTTAAATATAAACATTGACTTTGAAGTTTTAGCTTTGCTGCAGCAGAAAGGTGTTCAGCTTTATGTAGGTGTAGCTATATGGCTGGACTGATGTATGATGCTCCTCAATATTTTGCCCCAACACGTCCCTCACTCAAATGGCCATGAAAATCAATTTAGAAGTAGATCGCCCATCCCTCTGTCTATATGGTGTCTATATCATGAGAGGATTTGGTTCACACATTTTTCAGTCTGAATGTGTTTCATGTTACAGAGCCAACCATTTTTCTAAAAGGCCCTGTAGTGATGTCTCCGAATCTCTCCGAAAGGACACATAGTTATGCAAGATTTTGGCTAAGGACTTTGTGTGTGTGCATTACGTGTATGTTTCTGCCTGGTGTTTAATTCAACGTGATACTGTGAGTCACCTGTGCTGAAGTACAGTTTTAGAGGCAGTGCAGATATACACAGGTCTGAATACAAAACGTGTAGGCATCTACACAAAACTGTCTCACATACAAAATACACTAAATACATGTTGATACACATATAAACAAATCACTTGTTCATTTTTCAGATTAAGTTGCTTGACCTATTGCTCAACCTAATAAGAAGCTGTTTGCATAAATCAACTGGGAATTAGACAAGAGGGAAAGTCTTGGAAAATGTATAAAAACATGCAGCCTGCACAACCATATTAAAAAAAAAAGCTACGCTAATGTAGGCTAACTGTCAGCTATCGGGTTAGCCTCACCTCTCTTCCGTCTCTTTAGCGTCCTCCTCTGGATGTTGGCTAAACAAACACCACGGTATCTACGACATACCACCCGCAAATTTAGATTATTTTAGGCGGTAGCTGCACATGTAGCCACGGCGATACTAGCAAATACGGTGTAGAAAGTAGTAGAAGAGTATTTTGGATGCTAGGCTAGCATGAGCAGCGGTTTTGAAAAGCTAACTGCATTCACCGAGGTGAGCCTGCTGTACTGTAACCACGGTAACCGCGCGCCAAGATGGCGGCAGCTGTATCCTAGATGAAAACATAAAAGTAAGAAAGAAAAGTAGACGAATGTGTTACTGACGAAATCTAGACTTAAACTACCGAAACAAACTAAGGCATATTTTCATCAAAACAGTGAAATAATTAAACTAAATCAAAAACAAGTTGTCAAATTTAACACACTTTAAAAAAGTCTAAAAGAGTCTGCTTTGTTTTGTGTTCAAATACAAGGTTTTTCATTACTTCTGGTGCTCACATATGGATAATTACACAGTTAGAGACAAAGTTCAACAGGTTAAAAGTTAAAGAATATTAAAAAATAGAGTCACAGATGTACAGACATTGTACAGAAAGAGATGGCATCAGCTAAAGAGGTGAGTGTATGTTTTGGTCCATATTCACTGTGGGATTGATATTATTAGTGTGTAACAATGTTTTTGCCCCGTATCCATATCAACTGAATATCCTTACCTTTGTATTTAATTGTGTTATGTTGTTTTGTGTAGGTGCTGGACATTGGTGACAGCCTCACCATCCCAGATGAGTTCACAGAGGAGGAGAAGACCACTGGTTTGTGGTGGAAGCAGCTGTCGGCAGGAGCCATGGCAGGTGCTGTGTCCCGTACAGGAACCGCCCCGCTGGACAGGATGAAGGTCTTCATGCAGGTGTGTGACTTTTACTTTCTATTGGTTGTTTACAGCATAAATTGTGTTGTTTGCTGAACTACTTTGGAAAAAGGAAGAACAAAATAATGACAGTGACAATAAATTCCTTATTAAGACAGTCATCCATGGATACATTTCCCCCTGGAAAGCTATGGCATTCAGTTTAATGTCTTTTTTGCTTATTTACAGGTACATGCGTCAAAGAGCAACAAAATCAGCCTGGTCGGTGGTTTCAAACAGATGTTAAAAGAAGGAGGCGCGGCGTCCCTGTGGAGAGGAAATGGTATTAATGTCCTGAAGATCGCCCCCGAGACGGCCATCAAGTTTATGGCATATGAGCAGGTAAACTCATGCAGGACACACCTCAGATCTGGCTTCTGTCTCCCCGAATAAAATCAATCGTATTTTGCTAAATATAACATTATTAGTCTTTTTGTGACAGTTGGATTAGACTCTCATTGAGTGTTTATCCCTCACTCACCTGTGTTCACTGTGTTTTAACAGTATAAGAAGCTGCTGGCTAGTGAGCCAGGGAAGGTCAAGACCCACGAGAGGTTCATGGCCGGGTCACTGGCTGGAGCCACGGCGCAAACTGCCATCTACCCCATGGAGGTGAGTGGAGATGGAGCTTTAACAGCAGAGAAACATGGAGGTGTTTGTGTGACTGTGTGACTTGAGATATAATTATTCAGCTTAAATAAGTTTGTATGTTGAGTAATGATACAGATGTTTTCCCCTACAAGAATCACGATTCCAGTCACTGAACTTGCTTTATTTCTCAAACTCAAAGTGCTGTCTGGTGAAGAATATTGACTGATCTTTTCGTCTGTTCAGGTGATGAAAACCCGTCTGACTCTGAGGAAGACTGGACAGTACTCAGGAATGTTTGACTGTGCCAAGAAAATCCTGAAAAAGGAGGGAGTGAAGGCGTTTTACAAGGGTTACATTCCGAATATTCTGGGCATTATTCCCTACGCTGGCATAGATCTGGCTGTATACGAGGTGTGTGGTCTTGAACGATACAAACATATACCTTGATACACATCTGTCTTCTCACACACAAAATGCTGTGTATCCATCCTCAGAGCTTGAAGAACTTCTGGTTGTCCCACTACGCCAAAGACACAGCGAACCCAGGTGTTCTGGTGCTGCTCGGCTGCGGCACCATGTCCAGCACATGTGGCCAGTTGGCCAGCTACCCCCTGGCTCTGATCCGCACCAGGATGCAGGCCCAAGGTACGACAAACTAAAAGACAGCCACAATTTAATCTAGATATTAACAAGGAATTAAAGGGTCACATGGTTTAAAATCAGACTTAAGCACATCTACAGCAGGTAACAATCTTGGAAAAACAGATGATGTAGCTAAGGAAAAAATGTGAAAATGACTGAAAACCACTGGGGGCAAAATAAATTCTTCAAAAGCAGCTCATAGATTTTGATAACACTTTGGATTTGAAATAAAGGAATGAGATGGGAGCTGTCTATTTAATCCATCTGACTGAATCTGAATCTGACTTTTTAAATTGTTTTAGTCCTTTTTAAACAGTTACTGAGAGATAATTGCAGCATCTACGGTCTTGTTTGAGGGGATAAAAAAATCAGACATTGGTCACCTTGTTAATTTCAGTTATACTGCCACAGGAGATAAACAAACACTTGAACATGACAAAAATCCAGAAATGTTAAATGTTTATCATCTGATTCTCTCTCTCAGCTTCGGTGGAGGGCTCGGAGCAGCTGCCCATGAACCTGATGGTGAAGAAGATTCTGGAAAAGGAAGGATTCTTTGGACTTTACCGTGGCATCCTGCCCAATTTCATGAAGGTCATACCGGCCGTCAGCATCAGCTACGTGGTGTATGAGTACATGCGGTCTGGCCTTGGGATCCAGAAGTAGGCAGCAGCAGAGTTGTCTGTGACTACCAGAGCGTAAAATGATGTCGTATTTCTAAAACACTTCCCTTCTTACATATTGGGAGAACCTGTCATGTAAAGAACTTGTTTACCTGTAGGTCACCAACATCTGGACCCAACCGCTGCAGATGGAGCCACTGTAGAAGTTTCAAAGTGGCTGCAGGACTGATGAGCCACCACACACACACAAAAAAAGCTGTTTAGAAAAGTCCTGCAGCACTGATGATAAAAAATGAAACTCCTACAGTGTTTCCATCTGGATGGAGTTTGTCCAGGCTGTGTTCATGATGTACGTCTCAGGCAAGAGTTCGGGTCGACTGACTTTTCATTTAATCAACCAAAGAAGTGAATATCAAGACTTTTTGAAAAGACAAACACTTGATGAGGTTATGTGTTTGATTTCAAAGACAATTTTGTTTGGTTTAAATGTTACTTTGAGTAGTAAATGTCAATATTTTTATATAAATCATTTTAAGTTTGGGTCCTGTTGATGTCACGTCACATGGATGTACATATCTCTAATATTTGACCAAAAAGCACCTTATTGTACCAGTCTTGATTCTGATGGGAAATCCAAGCTGTCACCTGCTAGAGTGGACTAAAATCATTATGCTGTCTCTTCTCTCTGATTATCAAAGGTAGTCAAAAGTTGATGAGTCCCATTGTTCATGTAATTCCAGACTCTGTTCCAGCTTCATGCATCCCCTGAACGTTGAACAAGAAATCTGAGGAAACTTTTGAAGTGCAATAATGTATTTACACACATATTATCTTTTGAGAATGGATTTCACTCACGTGTTGCTGGTTCTATGTGTTCTTGGTTCCACTAAGACCTTGTCTCTGGAATGACACCTTTTCAGTGAGGTTGGTGAACAGGGGAGTAATGTGCCTTAATGGATATCTCTCAGTTGTCTGTGGACTTCCCACCCCACCCCCTATTTCTTGCCTTTCTTTCCTATATTTGGCTCATTAGACGCTGGTGTTTACAGTAATAAAAACATTTGAATACACAAAAAATAAGATGTGAGTGCATTTATCTTGAGTCTGAAATGTGTTTTAATATGAGTTGTAAACCTTCTTCTATTCTTAAGTGAGCATGAGCCTTCACTGGAGCTGTGTGCTTTGCCATCGGATGGTGTGCAGTTGACCCTGAGGCTTTAAGTACAGATTACTCCAGTTCAGATCTTATGTAACACCCCTTTCCCTTGTGATGTCACTCCTCCTGACTTTAGCTGTCTGATCCTAAGCATGTAAAAGGACACAGGAAGAAGAGTGGCTCTTCTAATTTGTAATACTGCATTGACTAAGGGACTGAGGGAAAAGGATTGCTTTCCCGCTGGAAAACATCCTGCTGTACAACTAATAAATGATTAACTTATCCAAATTTCCAAATTATAATTGTTGAGTTAAACCACTTACTGGTTAAAAAATGTTAAATGTTTCTTTTTTATAATGTAAACTGATTACTTCTGGGTATCCAAATATAAAGCATCAATTTTTAGCCCATGATAAACTACAATATGTTTATTGAATGCTAAATGTCCCATAGTCCAAAAAAAACAAAACATTTCCTATGAGATACAAGTGCATTTATTTGATACTCGTTTAACATGGACTTGAGCATACATAATGATTTTTTTTTTAATTGTTTTAAGATCTTAGGTTCTTTGACTTTGGTGCCCTCTAGTGACACAATTCAAACTTACAGACAAGTACTTTCTTCCTCTGAATGATGTGAAAGATGGTACGCTCACGTTCACATTTACTTCACATACAGGTTTTAATATAATGCCTGGTAATGGTAGACAAGAAAAGAGGAAGAAGTATGTCAATGGACCTTGTTTGTGAAAGCTGGACACACATGAAATACATTTTTCTGTGTTGTTTTATAGAGGTCGGTTTCTGGCATGATATCTAAAACATACAACTCTTTACTTTCAACCTGATAGGACTCTGACTCTGACAGTTAATGAAAATACAAGGATCTCTTGTCGAGCTTTACAATTTTTAAAAAAGTTTATAGTATTTAATCAGAAAAAAGCTTCTTCTCTGGGTAGAGTCCCTGCATTACGAGTGTACCAACGAGAGAGAAAAATGCCACAGTGGTCAAGATGGAGCGCAAGGCTTTGAACCAGCTGGGGTAAGTGGGCAGCAGAGACAGATCGTAATGCAGTGAGATTCCCAGACCCATAATAACCATCGTGCCTGCAGGAATGATGCTGTCGCTCATCAACATAGCAACCCAGGCTAACAGGGAAGGAACCACACTGTTGGCCAAGTTTATCCAGTCTGGTTTGGCCGGGCTGCTCTCAGGAAGAGCAAACCCCCAGCGTGCCCCACCCAGGAAGGACATAATGGAGGCGCCATAGGCTATCTGTGCAAAGGCCAGCTCTGGGAGGTAGAGATCAGACACAGCCATAAGCAAAGTGGGGGCCACAAAGGGGATCAGCCCTGCAAAGCCCAGGTACAAGGCAGGTTTGGGACTCTTCCACAAGTCCTTCATGTTATAGCGCAGCAGATCCAGCTCTCTGGGAGGAGGTTCAGGCTGCAGTCGCTTCTTCAACCTCACTGCAGAAGAGTGAAAATGTTGGTTCCTCACTAGAAATGGAGCAACACAGGTTTGAGTCCTCAGGAGGGGCTCTGTCCTCATGAAACCAGCGTCAGCGGGAGGTTTTAAAAGTGCATCGTTCCTCTCTGTAGATTCCCTTGTGGAGGAGGTCCAGCAGGTCGATGTCCAGCATCTTTGTGGAGGACCTGCCCTGTGAAACACCTGAGAAGAAAAACATTGATGGTAAAATATAAATTGTATTTTACTTTTTTGGGGGGGAAATGTGAACTTTGGTGTTTAAGAAGCTCGGATATCACAAATAGTCCTTTACCTTCTGGGCTGCAAAGGTGCTTCTTCTAAATATGACAGAGATCATCTGAAAAATGTAACAGAGATCAAGTTACAGCAGATGTCGTCTGAAGCTCGGAACATATCAGTTCCCGGTCCCGGTTCCGATCCCGATCCCGGTCCCGGTTCGGGTTCCGGTCCCGGTTCGGGTCCCGGTTCCGGTTCCGTTTCGGGTTCCGGTTCGGGTCCCGGTCCCAGTTCGGGTTCGGGTTCCGGTCCCGGTTCGGGTCCCGGTCCGGGTTCCGGTTCATGTTCCGGTCCTACTCCCAGTAGAACCAAGACCAACAGAACCAGTACCAGAGCCACAGTGGAACCCGGACG
>OMNW01021090.1:3084-54149 GCA_900303245.1 Selene dorsalis
TTCTCTCTGATTTATGTTGTGCCTCCTTGGTATAAGTCCTGACCCCTCTGTTGGAAATCTATATTTTAATATGGCTGTTCTATATGTGCTAGTCTCCCCCAGAAAAATAAAATATTATACAATCTTGCAAAACAGAGGCGTTGAAAGGCATTCAGAGGGAACTGCAAAGTTATTCTGAACTGAATGGTTTTTTTTTACTACAGGTGTAAGAATAGAGAATGGGTCCTTGCTTTGTTGGCTGTGTGCTCATGAGTGTGTGAGTCACATGCTCTGTCTCCCTGATTCTTGTTTGAAATGACTCCGCTGGCTGTCATTTGTTGGCAGCAAAATACAGACAAGCCCAGTGACATCCCTGCAAAAGCAGAGGGAAAGACTGCGAGCGAGCAAACATGGATGCACCAATGCACTAAACACATTTGTTGTGTTGAGCGTAGACATAAACTCTGTGTAAACATAATCTTTGTTTGTTTGCAAGAGAAACTCCGGAGCACCTTTGATTACTGGGGTTTTGTGAAGCAGCACCAGTTATCCATCTTAGCAAGTCTGTGGTATAAAATCAAATACTAAAGGGACCGTAGAGAGAGAGAGAACGTCTGACGCTGGTGAGTCTCCTCACTTGCTATTCTCTAGGAGACCGTCTGTTTTTCACTCTTTAAAATATATATTTTTTATTTCCCATGGGCCATGAGGAGTCTATAGCACAATTTTACTCTGCTGTGCTGAAAAAACAGAGCTCTGAGGAGATGTGCATTTGCTCTACTACTACTACATCTGGGTACAATTTTGAAGCACATGATTTTACAACAAGCTGTATAAAAAGGTCATAAAATATGAAAGCAGGGCTTTTTTAAGGTATCAGTATATGAAGTAGCTACCTGTACTTTGAGCATCACCACGGTGAATAATGCTTAATGCATTATGAATAATATATACATTATATAGTATATAATTTAATACCTCGAAAGGAACCAGCTGTTTGAATGAGTACCTCTGCTTTTAATATTTCAGTACATTTAACAGTTTATATTTCTCTAAATTTTGTATATGTAGACGTAAATGCAGGACTTCAACCTTTAACAGGTCATTCTAAACTCTGATATTATTATTGATGCCTGGGTAAAAGATTCTCAGTCCATTACTGGTTCCCGGCAGTGACCTAAAGGGGAGTTACCTCCATAACCAGTGCGCTGAAGGGAAATGTGCTTGAGCAGCTTCACCCTCATCTCACTGGTGGCTCCAGGCCTGTTCGGATCCTCCTCCACCAGCACGAAGTGAGAGTGGTGGCTATCCAGGGAGTAGACCGAGCCATGAGGCAGGTCCTGTGGCTGGTACACGGCGGGCTCATCCACCTTGAGAGCGTGGACGATGCGGGTGTGCAGAGAGGCAGACAACAGCATTAATGCCTGATTGATGTGGACTGTATAAATATTTGCTCATAGATGTTGCTGCTGTTTGCTTTTTGTTTTTTTAATTAGCGCTTGATTGTCTTGTGTGTGTCCTGAAACCTTGGCAGTGAGGAGAGCTTCTCGGTTGTGGATCATGTTCCAAGGTGCGATGCCAATGGCCACCACTCGAACTTTAGAGGAGGTGCTCGCCAAGGAGTGATCTCTCACTGCCTGGCCCAAGTGCTTGGTGATGCCAAAGCGAAGGCCATTAGTTAAAATCCACGCCCCTGGAGAACAGACAAGCAGTGTCATACAGTATATGTGCGCATGGGGTATGGACAGCGTCTCTGCTCACAGATCTTTATCATGTTTTTGTACCAAACTAGTTCACTTGTCCTGGATTCTATACATGCTGCTGGTCTATTGATGATGCTAATTAGATTATTGCCTTGTGTAGTTATAAAGCATTCAGTGTTAGGTCTCCTTACATTAAAATTCATGAAAATATTTTACCAATCATGCAGTTTAAAAAAAGAACCTATAAATAATGTATGACTCTTATTTTAGGTCTCACACATTTAAATAAAAGACTGGTTTTCATCTCTGTGATGTGTCTCCTGTAGTTCTGCTGGCAGTCGACAGAGGGCAACAGAGAGCCCACTTTCTGAGTGATGATTTAAGAAGCCGGAGCCTGTTTGGGCCCCTTTGATTATAACCTGTGCTCTGTGCAGCCTTCACAAGTCCTTTTCTCAGAGTGTCCCTGAGCCAGGGCTTCATCTGAGCCAGCTCGTCTCCTCCCACCAGCTCCACCACCAGGTGAGGAGGAGCCAGGCCCCACTCCTCAGTCAGCATCTGATAGATCAACACAGGGTCTGTGTTGCTGGACACCCTCATAAACTGGATATAAAAAAAAGCACAAGTTCATATGTCAGGATTCTCCTCAAAAACATTTACTCTACAAACTTTTTCTTTTCTGTTACATAAGCCTCAGTCGTGCAGTCTACTTTCACCTTTCCTCTCGTCTTTGTGGAGCCAATGAAGTCTATGTCGCCCACTCGTCCAGCTGCCCAGTGACTCCTCTCCCTTTTCATCCTGCTGGCCAGGCCTCTGGCTACATTCTCCAGTGTCTCATCCACCGTGGAGCAGCAGGAGCAGCCCAGCAGGACACTGAGACAACACACATTAAATGGATATGTGCTGCGTATCATCAGTCCTCACCACCAACACAACAGAAAAATAAAGCTCTACTCTTCTGTCTTCCTGGTCCCCTGCAATGCAGGAGGCACCTGGACAGGACTGTGGAGTCTCATGCCTCACATCTGTCCTATAAACATCTGGTTCTCTTCTCCTTTTGGAGTCTCTGGTTATCACTTAAAAAAAAAAAAAAAAAAGAACATCCACGCTCTCCCACACATACAAAGAAAGTAGATAAGTAAATATAACAATATATAAATAGAGCTATTGAGCAAACAAACAGAATATTATTTTGCAATATAAATAAAATAAACAATTAGTAAAAGAAAAAAACAGAGTATGAGAAAATAAACAGATGAATGAAGTAATATAATTAAAAACAAATTAGGGAAACAAGTTCAAGAGAGACTATTCTAGTTCTCAGCATGCGTTAGAGAGGGATAGTTGGTATTTAAACAGTACTGTTATAATTACTGTACTAAGGGCTCTTGGGGAACTCCAGCTCCTCTTCTACGTATTTAAAAAAAAATCAAACAAATGAAACTCGCTGCATGGCAAATGTTTTCCCCAGCCTCATATAATCTAGGATATTCTTCATCCACTGTGTATGAACAGACACCAGAGTGTATAGTAACTTCAGGGATGTCTGAAAGTGTCACAGACATCCAGAAAAATGTTAACTTGGACAGCTCCAACACGTGAGAGCAGTGTTCACATTAACCTAAAGAGCGGTCGTCGTTCTCTCTGCTGAGCGGGTTATTGTGTTGTTGTGTTTGGGTGTTATTTATCAGGTCTTTTCCTAATGCCAGGCATTGCTAATGCAAAAACATTTGCAGTTAGGTCATACATCAGGGACAACAAAAAAAAAAAGATTAATGCCACCATGTCAGTCCTGAACAGTCGGGCACAGAATGACTCCATGAGAATCTTCCATTTTTATACATCCCATTTTCTTCCCTTTTGTTTGACATATAATTGGACATAACTCATTACTCTCTACTTTCCTTTAACCCTCACTTCCATCCTTAATTGGGCAGAGCCTTCATCATTTCCAGACTGGGTCATGATGCATATTATGTAGCAGCAGCAGATCCAGATGCAGAGGTGGATTAGAAACCTGCCCACATGCTCCATCATCAAAAAACAACTCATTTGGATGATTTTGCCCTGTCGGAGGTTTGCACGGTGCTTTATACTGTAGTTTGGCTGCTTTGTCCTTAATCTGCTCCATCAGACATGGAGCACTTTGCCTTTCTCAGTATTTAATGCTGGACCAAAGCGTTCTATTCTACAGCTAGGAAATAATGACCAGCTCTCATGAATAATTTAAATAGAAAACTGTACTTGGAATTAGTTAAGGGCTTGTTAGTTCAGTACAAATGTTTGCCTCTTGTAGCACCTCTTCCACTCTCGCTCTGCTAATCACTGGACTGATCTGGATGCTTGCAAATGTCTTGTCTCCGATGATGTGATGGTGATGACTTCATACTGAATACTGAACAGTGCTGTTTCAGATAAGAGCCTCTGCCAGCATGTGTTAGATATATCACTTCTTGTGGAGGGAATAGGCTTATCATGGACCTCTGACACACACACACACACACACACACACACACACACACACCTGTGCTCCTCTGACCACTCCAGCGGATCCCCACATCTCAGGCATCGTGTCTGCGGCTGCAACGTCTCCTGTAAACAAATGAATGCGCAGGTATTATGTCCATTTTCCTCTAAATGCATCACCACTTTCAGACGGAGGGATTCTTAGAGGCACTTGTGGTCAATGCAAAGTTAGCTGAATTTTCATCCTCGCTTCCTATGCAAAGAGCTTCCTGCCTGATGCTGGAACATGAAATACTCCAAAATGCCGTCACTCATTCAAAGTACATGAAGCGGCACCACAGCACTGAATCTCTGAACACAAGTCCCTTGCGATACAAGTGCAATGTTGCTTTTGACACTATGAGAGTGTAGTTATTGTTTCATGCTGAAAACAGTCACAGTCTGTTCATCTGAGCTATTGTTTTCATAAGAATAAATGACACAGAGTTCAGTTGGTATACTTGTTCATTATTGATAAGATTATCCATTTGCCTGAATAAACACAGGCTTTTATCAGCTGGCTATATTTGCATGGGCACTTGAGCTGCTGGTGAAAGATGATTACAACAAAAATGCAACATAAGTGGCTATTTCACAGACAAAAAGTAATAGATTTACCACTGCACCTTAAATTAAAGAAGGCATTAGAGAATTGTGGCTGTATGATTAACACCAATCAGAGTTAGCCATCTGTTTCAATGTTAGTGCAGCAGCTTGTGGGAGCCTTTATTTGACTACAGGTCTGAATCTTGGAGGGAAAAGACTCTTGGGTATGCAAACAGGACAATTTGCATGCAAAGGTAGAGGAGAGGAGGCCCAGCTGTGTGCACACTACACACACTTTACATCTTGCTTGAAGTCAAGCACTATGAAGTGAAGAGACGGTGATCTGGGATATGTCTGTCAATGTGTGCACCGTAGCAGAAAGCCAGCACAGCTGCAGAGTATGGGTAAGATGCATTGACCCAACAATCAGCTCTTAGACACATGTTCCTGTTCAAATTTAAAGGATGTAAAAAATCCCAAAAGCCTCTGTGAAAAGTGGTTTCACCGACTACACTGACACATGTATACATCGTATTGACTTATATCCTCAGGCTTGCTATGAAAGGACATAAGTCAGAACAAATATTGCATGAAATGTGGTTTTAAATTGGAAAAAAGAAGAAAAAAATGCTACCAAAAAAGCTTGTTCCACCACCATGAACCATGAGAGTCAAGGCAATGTTCAATAGAACTATTGATTAAAAAAAAAGGCATGAAATATCTTTCTAATATTAGTATTGGTACAGCACCTCTTTAGATAAATGACCCAACCCACAACTACTGCTTCATCTTCAAATAAAACTCTTTAACTGTGTAATTACAGCCTTCAGATTTAAATTCATGTATATTTTTACCTTATACATTACATAAATCTCAGGATGAATTTATATTGTGCTTTAGCCCTTGACTTACAATATACAGTGCAGTGTGAATGGAGGTGGAGGCGTAAATGCATTGCTTTGTGTTTAAACGTTTGTCATCATACACAATACATAACATAAATATATATTTGTGTTCCCAGGCAACATTCTTTCAAATTGACCTGTTTAAACTTGGTAAACAGAAAAACAACAGTCACCACAGTGTGAAACTCACCAGAGGTGTGTCTTGTCTCTGCTGCATGGCTGAAGCAAATTCTCCTCCACTCCTCTTGCCACACCACACCTGTGAGGGCCGAGAGGGTTTTCATGCCCATCCACCAGCTCAGACACCTGGGCTGTCAGGAAGTGGGGCAAAGGTGGAGCTCTCCCTCCGGCCAATCCCGACACGACGTCCCTCCCGTACTTTGCATGTTGGTCAGCTGCTGAACTTTGCTCTCATCAGCACCAAAACACTCCTTCTGTCTGGAGATACACTTTTAATTTACAAGAATGCTTTCCTACTGAAGTCTCCACAGTGTTCGGCACTTTCACGCACAACTAAAGAACTGTACAAAATGAAAAATGCAATTTGCAAATCAACAGAATGGAAAATAGATAAACAAAAGAAAACTGTAATTTTTCCCATTAGCTTCTGCACCAGTCACCAGAATCAATGTGACAACTTTGCCATATATAATTAGTTAGATGGGGACAACGCATAGTATATACATAAGAACAAGTCCCTGATTCATTTTATATCTTATTCTTATTGTGCACCATCAGACCATGAGTGGATCTACAAACTGCATGAGTTACTTTCTCTGCGCTGTCATCGCCACCCTCAGCACAGATATTACACAAGATCAGCCAGAGGTGGAATGAAAGCTTTGTGAAGGGGTCTTGAAGGTCACCAGACTGATCCGCAAATTGCAGCAGCAGACGAGTGGTCTCTCCCGCACTGTGCCAGACCCATAATCCCCAATTTTTCCAGTGGAGCTGCCCAGTGATGAGCAAATCATACTGGGATTTAACTGGCAGCTTTGACTGTTGAATAATGTTAGTGAGAACAGGACCTTCTTCAAGTTTCCCAGCCAGTGTTTAAAATTGAATCAGTTCAATCAAGTAGAAATAAAACGACCACTGTAAAAGAACAGAAGTGATTGGAGTTGAGTTTCTAACACAAATACAAGAAGTTAGAATCTTTTTGCATCTCAAACCTCTGCACAACTGGGGACGAGAAGCAATTAAAGCAATGACTTTTTAATTACCGAAGTCTTAACCTATATGTAACTGAAGCTAAATCCCATCTCCTGACTTGAACTACTTTTCAATTTAGACCACACTTACTTTGAGCCTCATTTTGGCAGCAGGACTCTGGCAGGCAGGAGCACCATGGTGACCACTCATCACTGTTCCCTGGAGGCTGAGCTGCACTGCTGCCTCCTGGTACCATCTTATTCACAGAGTATGTTCACTGCACTGGCTCACTGACACTTTGCAGTCATGTAAATGAAAAGTAGGAAGAGGAGATTTGTGTAGAAAAATGTGACTAAGAACTGATGGTTAGTGGTCAAGCAGGGTAGAGTCGTACAGAGTTTGATTGATGGTGTCAGTGGTCCTTCAACACACAAAGAAAGAAACCTTCCCCCTCCCCTCATTCACCAATGCAGACAGCTGCAGCCAATCAACATCCTCTGCTCATTGTGTACAAACAGAGCATCGTGCGCCCTGCAGCTTTTAAATAGACCCTGAATCCATGTGATGAGCAGAGCAGGCCACAGCCAGACAACAGCAACATCCCCCTGAACTACACTCAAGTCTTTTACCACAATAACTAGACCGGAACCACCGGAGGGAGGATGGATTTCATCAGGCGCAGAGAGTCGGTCTGCAGGAGTCTGTTTGGCCCGGTGGACCACGACCAGCTGCGCCGGGACCTGAAGCTGAAGCTGAGGGAGATCGCAGAGCAGGACAGCCGCCGCTGGAACTTTAACTTCCAGACTGACATGCCGCTTCCTGGCAGGTTCGAGTGGGAGGAAATGCCCGCAGACTGCGCTGCCGCTTTCTATCAGGAGTGCGCACAGCTGAGGGACGCTGTCAGCTCCTCCAACACTGAGGATGATGACACGCTGAGCGACCGCGAAGGCAGCGCAGGGACCGACCAGGAGAACTGCTCCAGCATCTCCAACATGCGCAAGTGTCCCGCCGAAGTGACGCCCGGCCGGAGGAAGAGGACGCTGCCCAGGGCGGCGGCCAAGCCCGGGCACAACGCGAAAATTACAGGTGAGAAGCCTATCTTACACAAACAGAGTTTTTTTTCCCCTCTTTATTTCATCATGTTTCATACGCCTCTCCGGTTCTAATGATGGGATGTGAAGTAACCAAACATCTCTCCTCTTGTTTTCTTTGCAGACTTCTTCGCAAAGAGGAGGAGGACGACAGAGACCAAGAGCATCCTCAGTCCTTTCCACTCCAGTTCCAGTGAAGCAGCCCCGTGTAAAACAATAAGATGAACAAGCTGCTGAAAATGGACTCTTATAGTTGTACATGTTCATGGACTGGACCAATGCCTATTCACTGCACCAAAGATTGTATTTTATTTTATTTTATTTTCTTGTTTGTGCCTCATCAAATTAATTTTGTCATATTTATTTTATTTATGTAAACTTTAATTTAATGTATGTTCAGTTGGTCACTTGTGACATCGCAAATTTGTTTGTTAATTTATCCTGGGTTTTTTCCCCTATCATTATTATTGTTAGCATTGTTGCTTTGTGAGAGAATTTTTGTGTGTTTCATCCCTTTGTCAGCTTTATTTGTGAATGCATGTTTTGTTCTGAGGTGTTCATGTTAACTATATATTAAAAAAACACTGTGTGTTGTCCTGAAGGACCTGAGAAGACAGATTGTAAATGCAGATATTGCCAGTTTTAATAAAGTATTTTTTCAGTGATACTGACTGTACTTCTCATTTTATGGCATTTTCTGCATCTTTCCCATTGACATAGTTCACATACAAACAAAAAGGTTTCACCGTAGAGAACATTCTTTCACTATGACACATCTTCAGTTGGTGTGAAGTTTAATGCTTTCTGAAATGTTTTGTCCCATTTTATTCAATTACTTCTCCAGTTAATGGCTTACAAATGTATACTATAATCCTACTGTGTCAAACATTCAAGATTCAAGATGTTTATCGTCATATACACAGATGTTAAAAACCATGCAATGAAATTCTAACTTGCATTGCCTCCCTTCACATTACAAAACAAATAAATAGATAAGTAAAATAATATATATATATATATATATATAGAATAAAAAAAGAAACAAAAATCACTTCAGCAGTGATTGTTGTATAATTTGAAACTTGAGATGTGCATACAGTGCATAGTGCATGAGTGCCTGAGGGCATGGTGGAACAGTCAGTGTGTGTCTGAGAACGTGTGGGGCTACATGGGCAACGTGGTTGGAGTTGAGCGGATCAGGAGTCTAATGGCTTGTGGGTAAAAACTGTTGGTTAGTCTTGTGGTACTTGATTTAAAGCTCCTGAAGTGCCTCCCTGAGGGAAACAGTGTGAAGAGGGAGTGCTGAGGGTGTGTAGTGTCCTTAGTGATGTTTGGGGCCCTCCTGATGACCCTGCTGGTGTACATGTCCTGTAGGGAGGGGAAGGCTGCTCCAGAGATGTGCTGAGCGTTTTCTTTAATAAAAATTGTTGAATATTTTGAATGACATTCTGAACTTCTCCAGTTTCCTCAGAAAGTATAGTTTCTTGTGTGTTGTGGGTCCAACAAGTTTGATACGCAATTATTAAGCTGATATCTTGAACTTGAACAACAAACTCTTTGATTAGTGTGACTACTACTTTATCCCAAAGCTACTAAATACCAATCTGAAACCTGGAATTATACCCCCTGGGTTTTCAAATGATCATTCTTTTCAACATGGCTGCCGTCTTATGAGAGAGCACTTTTTGGTTTCGCAGCAGCCACACATGAGCACGCTTACAATGAATGCCCCACTGAAGTTGTAGAAAAACCTTTTCAGATTGCAAGTTTGGCAAATGAAAGAAGAAAAAAAGGTTTTAGAGTAATTGCATTTTCCAGGATGTATTATGAAATGATTCATAATCACAGTCATAAGCACTGTGCTGTCAAGCTTAAAATTATATCCGTTAATATGAGCTGTAACTGCCAAATTAGTCCATTAGTGAGACCAAATCCCACAGAAGCGTTTGCACTCCCACAGTGTAGCAGGGTTTCGGCTCTAAAGCATTTTAAGAGGCCATCTGGCCGGAGAGCAGGACAATGGCCACAAAGCAGAGTGTGCCATCTATTTCACCTGCAAATCAGTCCTTGGAGCTCCTCGACCCCCCCAGGTCCTCACTCAACTTTTCTCTTTGTCCCTTTTCGTAGTCAAAGCAGCTATTATCATCAACATGTGCCTGGTTTATTCTCGCTTCAACTCCTCATGTTTGTTTGCTTGTGTGCCACCGTTGCAAGATAGACTGTGTTCATATTTACACACGAGCATAAAAGAAAGTGCAAACATCACATTTACATCTTTAAACAACGGCGTGGCAAACGGCAGTCTGTGTTAGGTCTGTTATTTCTCAATTAACATCAGTTGATCTCACATCCTGATCCTGTGGATTTATTTCTGCATTACCAGTCAAGAAATCAATAATGAAGGGTCCCAAAAGGTCCCATGGGTTCTCCACCCATTACCCAATTCAGTTCTTAATGATGTACACTACAAGCTGCTCAGTACATTGTCAATGATTGAAGCTTTTATCAACACTGGAGTAAGTGAGTGAGTTAATATGACAGAAATGTTCTTGTTGAATTTATTGAAATGTATTCAAAATACACAAATCAAACCTCTTCCATGCTTTTACTCTGGAATGGAAACTGTATTAATTTGCATGAGTTTTAGTGACATTGCCTAAATCAGAATAAATTGAACAAAGAAAGCAGGAAGTCTGTAACTGAGCTCAATTTCCTTCATCTTGATAAAGGACATATGGTAAATTCAGAAACGCACCAGTTTAAATGATTAAAGTGAAATCAAACACATTATGACTTTATAAACAGTAGCATTTTATTAAATTGTAGTATATTTTTGTTGTTGAACCACAGAAGTTACTTGTATGATTCAGTTTAGCTTTTTTTTCCCCCTCATTGTTTGAATGTTTATGACTGTTATGCTAATTAGTGATTTCCTCTCTCTACACGCAAAATAGCACTAATTACCAGGTTTGTGGGTGGGGGACTTTCTAACAGCCTCCCTGTAATCAAACTCTCCCCTCACCCAACTCACGGTCAGCACAAAGGTCCGACCGCCCTCAGCACACTTAAGGAGGGTGTGGCTCATTGTTGTGGACACCAGAGGCAGATGGTCATTTGGGCCTTTTCTCCGCAGGGCCTCTTGTGTGAAGGAATGCCTGGACACCCTGTGGATGGCCAGCGGGGGAAAAGGTCACCATCTGCTGCCCAAAGGTTACATGTGTATAGAACATGGTGTTAGCCATGCTTTTGGCCATTTCCATAAGTCAGTGGGGGGACACCACTGCCCCACCCCCACCCAACAACAATGAGGAAAATTCTGCCGCCAACAAGTTTGATACGCAATTATTATTATTTTTTTATTATATATATATATTTTTCAGGGGCTGTTTGCCTTTAATTGACAGGACAGTTGAGAGAGACAGGAAATGGGGAGGTAGAGAGAGGGGGAATGACATGCAGCAAAGGGCCACCCGATGCGGGATTCCAACCAGGGCCGGCTGCAGCGAGGACTATAGCCTTGAGCACCTGCTCAAACCACTAAGCCACACAGCGCCCCATTGAAAGGCAATTATTAAGAAAACTGTAACTTTTAATAATAAGGCGTCTATTAACTGAAAGAAACATAACTTTAAATGTAAAAAAACCCCATAACTTCTGTTTTCTTTCAAGCCGTCTCTGGCAAAAGGAATAAACCTCATTAAAAGCTGATTGAATACAATATTTTGCAAATTTGTTTTAGTCAGAGATTTCCCAACTGGTGCCAGACACATTGCATAAGCACATAATAATTAACAATCCTTTATTGCTGCAGAAGAATATTTCTGAACATTCAGGCTACAAAAAAAGGTGAAATGAAATCAAAACAGTGGAAACAGCATTTGTATTGAAATATATAGCCTTTCCCTACAGATACATTTCATTGAATTAAAATGTAATGTAATGTAATTTAATAACATTAGTCATCTCAAAAGAATAGGAATTTGAATCACAGTACATGATGCAGTAGGAGCAGTGTCTTTGGCATTGAACTGAATAAAGTGCAACAGGGATGACCAACCTGGAGGTCAGCATCACCACGTTTCCCTCACAAACAAAAAGCCAGCGGGGTTTCACATTGGCATTTGGATCCTTCAAAAAATAATGTCATATCATGATGATGCTTACACAGTTTGTTCAGCAGGATCATTCTCTCAAATGTCCAACCCTTTTATGATTTTTGAACCCTAAATACAATCACCAGCAGTAAAAAGCTAATGTCAGGCTCCTGAGCTCCGCCACAGTCACAGTAACTTGTTTAAACTTAGCTTCCTCTTCTACAAAACCTGTTGTCTTATTTCATCAGGTTGGTGATTGTTTGCAAAGGCATGTATGAACACACAAGGCTGTGAAGGCAGACTATTGAGTATAAACCACACACCCAAAGTCAGTCATCTAACCAAAAACCCATAAAACCAGAGATGCTAAAACGCTAACTAATCTCCAGGTATTAGGACTCATCCCTGCAGCACTCTGAAGTACATCTCAAGTCTAACATTAAAAACAATCTGCCTGTTGACCTCAGGTTAACTCACTCAGCAACCACTTTTAAATCTCCCTTCACAACCCATTCTTATAAAAGGGTTGTTGATAATGTCTTAAGGCAGCAGTTTGGTGCACTTCTAACTTGTATTTAGGGTCTGTCAGACCTTATATTATGTTTTCTCTGTCAGTGTTGAGTATTTGCATTGCTTAATGTTTTTAACATTGTCTTCAATATTTTATTTTATTGTACTTGTGCAATCAGCTTGTGCATTTATTTTATTTATAATGTGCTATATAAATAAAGTTGATTGATATTAATAATAACTGTATAATATTATAATTATACAACAATCCAACAGGGAAAACAGTTTTTGCACTGTTGGTGTGTTGCTTCTCTTTCACACCTGTCCCATATCCCACATGCTCTGATGGGACATTTCACATAAATAACATGATGGCAACATTCAGCAAAACAGCAGCTGCCAGTAGTACCAATCAATATTCGCTCCGTCAGATAGACAGATAGATGGATTGGTAATGCTATCTAACAAACTAGTTAGATACATCTATCAGCCATATATATACCTATTGGTATTTATTGCTTTGATTAGAACAGATAAGCTGTAGCTAATTAATATTTAGATACTTCAGCTGAGAGACGACCAGATGGACAGACAGACAGATAGACGGATGGACAGACGGCCAGACACGGCCTCAGGTTTCAGCAGCTCTCGTCCTGACTGGCTGTGGTGGTGCTGAGGGTGGGGTTGGGGCAGGCCGCAGCACTAGCAGTGTTGGAGGAGAAGGACGAAGGTGATGAAGACAGCTGGTCATAGCTTGGCAGACTGTCCTGGCTGGGGAGGACATGACAGGTCTGTCCGAGGCGTAGCCTCAGCCTGCCTCCACCTTCGCCCTCAACTTCGCCCCCACCAATGTCCCTCTGGTCCAGCAGGAAGGCCAGGGACTCTGAGATGCGGTTCAGTGTCTGGTCCATGTGTGTTATCTATTACAGTAAATGCGATAAATCATCAGGCTGGATACACCACTGATTCAGACTAAAATTAGTTCATCTGCAAGTTCAGACAGAGGGGAATATAATTGAATTACCCTGTGTGTAACAAAATGAGCAACAGCATTGATCCTTAACCTGTGCCGCATTATTTTACATTTACTATTAGTCTGTTATGATTACATCAAACAAATCCCATTTCAAGAAAGCTTTTCTGTGACAGGCGTACCTAATGACCATTTAAGTTTTTGTTTTCATTTGATAACAAATGAAACAGAAAATCACTTTGTTCTTCAGAAACCGTTTTTTTTAGACAAGAAATTAATTTTGATGGATAATGTTATTCATGGATTCGTGGCAAGAATGTACGTGGCACACTTGGGGGTGGGGGTTGGCTTTGATTTCTGATTTTCTGTTGTTTGGACACATCTTAAATAGAACTGAAAGAAAACGAATCTCAGGGGTTCTCTTTTTGCTCTGCAGAACTGACACAAGCTGTTTAAGTTTTACAAGTGAATCAACAATAACCAGGGCCAGGCCCCGACGACAACTACAATCATCATGCGACAAAAGATAGGATCTTTTGTTGCGCTGTACAAAACCATTCTTGAATTCAGTTTCCTTTCAAATGTGAAATCAACAGTAATATCAATGCAATCTTAAGCTATTTACACAGGGCACATTTAAAACTATAAAGACAAACATCATTGCGTACCTTCTGGCTGCTGCCTCACAAATAAAAGAAATGATCTGATCTATCCTGTAAGTGAATATTACTCTAGTTTCATGTTGTCATGGCACAAATCCTACCTTGTCCTCCATCCTGTTGAGTCTGGATCCAATAGAGTTGTTGCCTTTGTCTCTGGCTCTGTCTACAGAGGGACACAAGAGTGGAGTAAATAATAAGACCAAGGATTAGGACTGTGGTTTGTTCCGTAGTTACTGTAATATATTTTGATGAGAGTGCAGTGGAGTGATTCATTACCTGAGCCCGTCTGGAACAAAGTTATCTTCCCTAAAGACTGGTCCAGTCTGAGAGGAACAATCAGAGAGGGACGCACACTTACACACTCACACTGTTTATTTTTTCATATCTTCATCATATTCATCATATTCACAAAAACATCATACACCATATGTCTCATGAATTACTCTGGGGACCCTGTTCTCATCAAGCTCGTCTTAGTTAAACAGTTTACCTCCTCTGCAGCTCCTTGATTCGAACCATGAGGTTGAGGTGACCCTGGGAGTATTGTTCAATCACATCTCGCACGTCATATGGTTTACGAGCTTGCTACAACAGAAAAAAAAGAAAAAGAAAAAGTTTGGAGGAGTTATCATCAAAAATATTAAATTCCTCTTTAACACCTTAGCAATAAAACCCTTTTCCTCTTGTATTGAAGATAATGTCATGACAGGACAATAAAAGGTTTCCCACACCAAGAGTCAAACAATAAAGTGAGCATCCACACGGATAATGTAAACCATCAGTTAGCTTGTATAAGAGGTAGCAGAGATGCTGATTCAGCTTTTTTTTCATCAGTATTCTTAATTATAGGAATACAAATAAAAAGAGGGGGAAAACTATCTTGAAGTAGCAGCTGCTGTGACACCCTGACGTGGTGCATGGTGCCTCTCAGCATCGCTTCCATGAAGTTCACTTCTGACAGATAGAGCTCGTTCTACCTTCATATCCCTGAGTGATACAGTTCAACTGGCAAATTATTTTATTTCTGAACTTGAGGTCTTCACTGTGTGTGACCCAATGGTCTGTTTAATTGGCTGTCAGTGTTTCTATTCATCAAATCACTCTGAAGTGATGCCAACAGTAGTTGTGGTTGTAGTCATCATACTATCTTCATGGTTATCGTTCTCGGTGTGGATAGAAGAGCATTTACATTGGTTGTGGTCTTGTCACTCCCCAGTCTTTGGTGTTGAGTTTGGTGTATGTAATGTAGTGTAAGTGGTGAGATTCAGAGATGTACAATGTTACAATTTTAAATCTTAGATTTTAGTAGATTGATAAGGAACATCAAGTGAAACAACAAAAACGAAGCAACTACATTTATTTAAGATATCATAGCTCCGCTCACTTATTTTTGCTCTGTTATGTTTCTGTTGGGCCATAAACTGTTGCAACACTGACTCAAGCACTTTTTGTTACCACTGTTGCCACAAGCCCAGCCTCTGTCCACCTGTAGGGCTGACGTCGACTGAGGCAAAGTTTGATTGGGCTGAGGCAAAGTTTGTTACGCTCCAATCTCTGAGGCAGAGGTCGGTGTTTGCTTTTAGTTGCCGTGAAATCAGTGTGGGTGTAGAAACCAAATAATGGCTGTCCACACTGCACTCTACTTACTGCATAATAATCAAGGCCAAGGTTCATTGGATTACCAAAATGTCAACACTGAAAATCATGGAAGTGAATAAAACTAAATAGTCTACAGTCTGTACATCAGGGGGTAGTTCATTTTAAATGCTTTTCTAAATCTTTTTGTTTTTCCAACATATTGAACAAAATGTTATTTGCAATAAAACAGTGACGTACTTACCTGGAAATTTCTCTTGGCCACAAAATAGCGCATTCTCTGGATTACTTTGATGGCTTTTCGATGTGACTCTGTCAATCTGTGGAAGAGAGTTTCATAGGAATTTGCTCGTGTTACTTCTCCTGAGGAAATATAATAAACCTGAGATTGTGGTGAGAAGTATTACAGAAATTGATTTTCTTTTTGTCAAACAAAAATGTAAGATAAACCTTTATTTTCTTTGTGTGAACTAGGTGTTTCTAGGTGTCACAGTGAATAGATGGAAATATGGCTGACACTGCTTTCACACCCACACTCTACCGATTTACTGCAGCTTTTTTTATATATACAGTCTAAAAGTGCAGCACAGTTTCATGATTACTTTTAACTCTACATCAAAAGCTTCTCCTTTATGACTTGCCTTTCTTTTAATGTGACAAAGCTGAGTTACAATATAAGAAGGAAGAATGGGCAGTTGTCGGGGTCAGCATGCAAATGAGTGCAGTGCGTTCACACTCTGTTATGAACCGGAACTATGAGGGATCTATTTCTCATCAGGGGTAAATAAAATAAAACATGTAGAGGAGTAAGGTCTGTGCATCTCATAATGGACCTTTCACAGGAAAACACAGAAGGCTGATTCTCCAATGCAGCATTCATAACTTTCTGCCAAATTAGCAATTTATCAGGAAATGTCATAATGTGCTTTGTGGGCTATATAAAAATCCTTTTACAGCCCCACAAATGGATTATGTGGTGGTGATATTACCAGAATTACACCATATGGCAAACAGTGGAACATAGTTTCTGGAAACTGAAACACATGTTGAATACTACTGAGGGAAGATTTCAATAGTCAAAGTGCTGCTGTTCTGGCCTCTAAAGCTCACATGGTACACATGCCAAGGGCTCGGCTGACAGGAAAAATTGTATCCTAAATAAAAAGAACAAACTATCCATAAGACTGTGTTATTTCCCTGGTTGTTGTTAAAGGAGAAGTTCAGTTTTTTGCAACCTGGACCTTATTTCTAGCATAAGATACGTTCATTTACTCACCCAAACAACTTTGGAGTCCTTCGGAAGATATTTAGATCCACTCGCAATCAACATATAGCCATATAATGGGAGTTGTTGGGGCAAGGATGCAGCGTCTAAATAAGACATTATCTGCTGCGAAACTCATTCATTTCACCAATAGTTTGTTATGAATCACCAGTACTATTCCCTGAGAGTATGGAGCAGTTCGGAGTTGTTGTGTTATTGTCATCCGGGGCTTTTCACTGACCTACGACCTCGATGACGTCACTGCCATGCCACTGCCAAAGTTGTAGGTCAGTGAAAAGCCCTGAAACATTGTACACTTTTCTATACCACACAGCATTGTTGTGTGGGACAATGCAACTGACACCTATCAAATTCAGTATTATAGATTTGATACTTTAATCAGCTGTTGTTGTTGTTGTTGGTATGTTACATCCATAGACTGTATTCCCTCTAAGCGGTGTGGCTCAGGTAACAGGTTAGAGTGATGGGGGAGGTACGACATCATTGTTTCACAAAAGATCCGTTTTGGGTGTCAATCCTGTTTTTGTGACGCCAAAGACATTTTCCAGCTCTGGGACCCGTTCCGTTGTGGATTCACTTAAATCCATATCTGATCATTACCTATCATCATCACTTGTCTTGCCAACCCTTCCCCCTCACTCGCCCTCACCAAAGAAAAAATACTTAAGAGCTCCCAACATCCATTAATGAGAGAGAGCCTGCTTGGGTGAAAGCCGCTCCAGTGATTCAAGTACAGTAACGACACTGAGTAACGGCACATTTTATTGTCAGTAACAGTAACTTTCTTGATTAGACGAGGTGAGCGAAATATGAACACCACATACAAACAAATAGATATACTGTACATGTGAGACTGATCAGCTGACCACTGGTCATGGCTGATTTCAAATACTTGCCAAATGATCAGTGTATCTTTTGAGAAGTGTAAGTGTTTTTTAATATAGTTGCAATAAGTCAGAGGTCACTAATAGGTGCACTGTGGTCTGGACCCACACCGTTCTACCAGATTACATATAACCTATTCATCTTGGGTTCCATGGTAACCTGTGTATCACGTGTTTGACACCCTGTAGACAGTAGAACTGATCCATGGATGTGTAGCTGGACTGTGTTGACCCTGTTAGCACACTGATGTTTGCGGGGCTATACGTATAAGCTGAATATATGATTGAGAATTCTTACGTTTTGATGGAGCTCTTCTAGTCTATGGCACTGTTAGCGTTACTTAATTTTTGTAAAGTAAGCACATTTAAGCACAATATACAAATTTTTCAAGATCTTTTTTTGTTTTGTATGTATTACAGTTGCCTGCTGGAAATGGAAATACTAATGTTCCAACAACTGTGCCTTAATATTTCAATTTAGATTTTGCCTTGGCTTGTTGCCCCCTCTGTTCATAAATGCAACAGTTAATGTGTGTTTTCTTCTGCTTATGGCCCGAATGCTTCATGAGGTACTTCATTAACAAAACAATACAAAGTGAGAAATAAAGAAACTCTTCACTTGACTTCCCTTCAGAGGTCATGCCTGCCCTGTTACTTTCAGTGCAATTAAATTTGGTTGTGACATAAGTGTGGCGGCTTTGTAAAAACTGTCAGTGCCTCAGTTTGGCAGCTGTGAACTATTCATCACCATAACAACCTGCAGACAAAGTGGACAAGTTGGAATTCAATCTCTGAGTCACTTTAAAATCCCAGGGTTTCTGCAGTAATTTGACAAACTTGGTTTAAGAGCAGCACCTTTTTCAATATTTTTAATCTCTTTCCTCTTTCCATGGACAAAATAACCAGTAGCATCTCATAATAGCTCAATTTGGCAACAGGATTTAATGTGGCATTGCTCTATGAAAACAGCTGGTTACGTATTTTGGAGTCAGCAGAGCACAGAGCGATCTTTGCCAACAACACTGCTGCATGAAATTCCCCACTCTGCATCATTACCCCACTGTTACTGAAAGTAAGTCCCACGGGTCAAAACTGTCGCTCCATTTGTTTCACTTACTGTGCACTTACATTACACTGCAGTTACTTAACACTCATTTTCTCATATTACTCTCAGTCTCTCACTAGGCAAGAGGCTCAGCCAGCACAACTGCTTTTCCCGACTAGTGAATCATTACCCAGCAGACAGGAGCGCTCTGGGGTTTGCCACATAGCAAAGGTTAATTACAAATAACTGAAAAAAAAAAATACACCAAGTAGCTTCACACACACATGGCGTTGGTGCAATGGCAGAGAAGCGGCGGACTCACTGTGACACTGACGTGGCAGGAGCTAGCTCACTGTCTCGCTCTGCCTCCTGCTCCAGGTCGTCTGCAAAGCTGCAGTTCCGCTTGAGGGGGGCGGGGGAGTGGACATCCAAGAGGCCAGGGTTTCTTTTCACTGCATGTTTACACACAGACACAGACCCACAGACACAGACACATGCATTAGGGTTATCAATGTATCTGTGCATCCATAGCTGACTCTGTTTTGATCTTGTTTGTTGTATATGACCATGCATTTGCAGTGTAATCTATGAAATTGGCCGCTCTCTCTGTGTCCAGTCTATCTATCCCACAATGGGAACAGAGAAAGAAATGAGCCTCGTACGTGCATACTACATTAGCTTACTGACCTAACAGTCGTAGACACAGTAAATGGCTGAAATAAATAAAAAGAAAATGCTGAAGTAGCTCCTCCAAATCCCTGCTGACTTGGGGAAGGCCTCCTCATTGTGGGAACACTATGACCTTGTGTGAGCAGTGACCCTGTCTATACATAGCTCTGTTTTGGATTATGATACAACTGTCATTTTCAGATGGGAAAAAGATATCTGAGTTTACAGACACAGATATCTGGCCAATACTTAGAGAGGGAGAAACACTGCCTCATTTTCACAAACAGGTAGGTGGTACATGATTTATATTATTATGGGTGTGGCATGGTGCTGCAGTGGTTAGCACTGACACCTTACAGCAAGAGGGTTCAAACCCAGTGTCTGGGGCCTCTTTGTGTAGGGTGTGCATGTTCTCCCTGTGCACATATGGGTTCCCTCCAGGTCCTCCAGCTTCCTCCCACAGTCCATAGTTGTGTACATTCGGTTGATTGACACCTCTGAACTTCTCAGATGTGTGAATGTGTATGCGTGTGTGTGTGTGTGTGTGTTTGTTTCTCTCTTTGTGTCAGTCCTGTGATAGACTGGTGACCCGTCCAAGGTGTACCCTGCACTCACCAGCCGAGATTGCTGGCACACACATCCACGTACACACACATACACACACATACACACACACACACACACACACACGCACGCGCGCACACACACACGCGCGCGCACACACACACACCTGACCTGACCTTACAAGGATATCCAGTATAACTGATTGGTTTCTAATACTGTGGTTGTAATTTGCTATGAAACACATGATCAAAGAGAGAGAGCTGTGTCTCAAGCTTGATGTAAACAGTAACTTGAGAAGCCTAAATAGATAAATAAATATATAAACCTGGATTAGGTGTGAAGGTTGGTTTTATATACAAAGATGGGTTTACAAAAAGGCTATTTTAAGTCAAGGAGACAGAGAATCAGGACGGCTCCAGTCATCTGAAATCCATAATTGCAACTGTGCATATTGTCATGGTCTCCAGCAGTGAGAGATCTACAGCAAAGATCTACGGCAGAGTTGCTGTGGAAACCTATTAATTGTTTGTGAAGCGCTAAACGCAGTGTCTGGAAACTGCAACAGCTCGAGGAGTGTGACGGCGCTGCTCTCGTGCATGACTACATGATGTGAGAGACAACAAGAAAACATGGTGTTAACATACATCTGATTTACTTTGGATGGAATAATTGCTTCTGCCAACCAGGGCAGATGTCAGGTGTCATGACAGGTCCTGAGAGGTTGGCTGTTTTTCCATAGCAGAGCTGCTTTAACCACTTAGTGAATCTTTGATACGCATAGTGATACATCAACAGTTGACAAAACAACGCCTGACTTCCTGATACCCAATTAACAGATCCACAAATTAGTAAACACACATATGAACAGGTGGCATTACCTGGAGGGGGAGAGCTGAACTGCAGGGAGGACAAAGACGTCCAGGACTGCTGGTGATCTGAAGCACAGATGAAGAGAAGCACAGATTGATGATGTCATTTTTAACACAGGGGCATAAATTATAATAACAATAGTGTTAGTCAAACACTATGGTGTTAAGAATGCAATTTTGATTAATTCATTAGTTATATAATAGAGAAAACAAAACAACATCACGCCCTGACATAGAGAAAACATGCTGTTAGAGTAAAAACAGCTCATTCTACAGGAGACAGGTAAAACACAGAGTGGGAGAGGGGACAGTGAGTGTGCAGTACTGAGGACATGTGCAGGACATGGACACTAACAGCAGCTCACCACATCCTCCCAGAGTGTGGGATCCAGCTAGACCCGGTCCAGAGACACAACAACAAGAGAGGAAGAAAAGACACAGGCCAGGAAACAAGCAGTTAAGTTGATTGAAAGAAGCAGATTAAGAGAGACAGAGTAAAAAGGGCCAGAGAGCCGAGAGACGTTCAAACCGCAAGAAAAGGGTCTGTCAAATCTCCAAATCCTCAAAAGCAGGAGACCTAACCATTTACATACTACAAGTATTCTCCTTATAAAACCTAATAAACTGGGGTGTAAGCAGTGGTGGTGTTTAGCTGAGAACCAGCATGTGACTGGCTATTTTCTAGATCTGTATTATGTATCCATCTGTAGCTGCTGAATGCTGGCATCATTCATCATCTGTGTGTGAACCACCTCATCAGAGCATGCAAGATATATGGGATGCATGTGAAAAGAGAGGAACAACAATGAACAGGCTGTCCATCCTCGGAGCCACGCTGCTAATGTGGGAGATTATAAAGCCCTGAATATGTTCCCTGGCTGTTATCACTGAGTTCCAGTCTGTTTCACAGTCACAGTAACGCGCTGCGCCGACGGCAGAGACATTGACAGAAAGAAAGTTGGAAGGATACGGACACGGATCGTTCTTGGCTTTCTGTTATTGAGGCATAAATACTGCATGTTGTGTTGGAGTTGTGTAAAAAATCAGCAGTGCACCACTGGAGTTCTCATACTCATCAATACATGCTCACATTTTAGTGCTGCAATGTGCTCATCCATCTCTAATGTCTGCATCTGTGCATGTGCAATCTGCATGACGCCTTCATGAAACTCACCTCAAAAATTAATTAACTGGTTTAACAGACACTTTGGGAAAAATGGTCTGTTGAGACCTGTTTAGTGCAACAGCCGTACAAGAGCAAAGATGTTTTCTGAAGTAATCTGAGTTCTTCCCACTCATTAAGGTGAACTGAAAGCCAACATACTGCATCAGAGATAAGCATACTGTACAGCTTGTCCCATTTTTTAGTACCTGCTGTGCCCACAGTGCTGTAAACATCCGAACTCAGCTCCTTCCCACTGTCAAACACTGAGTTGAAGGTGATGCTGGGAACTGTGCGAGAAGTCAGACCGTTGTCCTTGTCAGGGCTCTTCAACTTCCTCCTTATCTTCACCTGCCACGGAAACACAAACATCTTAGCTCAGCAAAGCGTTCGTGTGGAGAGACATGGGCATTTGTTTGACATTTGAGTGACGCAACAACCGCTTTCCAAAGCAGTCTGTGCAAAGTAGAAGTGATTTTTTTTCAAAAAGTCAACAAAATACAAGTATGAATCTTCTGTGTTTCCAGTGAGTAATGTAATGCAACAATGTGTTTTTTTCCCTCTTGCAGTATCATACTATTCAAACATGGCAATGGATCTCCAGCAGTCATGAAATATAGGGTCATCTGAAAAACGACCAGCAAAAATAGTTTTGTGAATTCAAAATTCATGTATTTCTATTACTCCTTTTTAAGTTCACAGTTTCACACTGTGCATTTGAAAATCTTGTTGTATATAAAGCTTTCTAGTTTTGATGTCTAATCTACTTTCTAACAGAAAAGCCATGTTCACTATGTGATGTTTGTTTTATATGGTTGTCTCTCCATGCTACACTTTTTTTTGTCCCTTGTACAAAAACACATTACTCATTAGCATGTTTTGTTGTTGATGACTACAGGAACAGTGGGATGATTTGAACAGCAATGACAGGTCAAGAAAATTACTATTTTACTTGACATATTTACATATGCACATTTTCATATAAAGAACTGTTTTCACTAAGCTGAGGCCCTGGATATTTTGAACTGGACAGCTCTGGCATGTTAACAACATTTTACAATTACTGCACTGGGCCTGGTCTTTTACCCAAGTTCCAGCAACATTGAATAATCTCTATGAATATTACACTGCTGGTTGTTGTCTGCTGCACGTCTTTTTTCCCTATTCCACCTTGATGTCTATTTTTATTCTTCCTGCACAGTTTTCATACCAACACTGACAACTATCGCAGACACTACAAACTATAGCCTTTAAAAACACCATAAGGTTGTATCAAAACCTCTTTGAAACACTTTTCACAAAAAAGACACAGCACGACCTTCATGACAGCACAATTTACAGTATTGCAGGTCTCTTGCTTCAGACTGCATTCATTTTACCATGGTGCATTTAAAGGAAAAATGTCGTTTTTTAAAACCTGGACCTTATTTGTGGCATAAAATACCTGTTGTTTACTCACCCATATAACTTTGGTGTCATCAGAAGTCCTCTAAATAAGGCATTATCTGCCCAGAAACTCGTTGATTTCACCAGTAATATGTTATAATTTGCTAGTGCTATTCCCCTTTGAGTCTGGAATTGCCTGTTATCGTCATCTGGGGTCTGTGGATTGACCTACTAACCTCAGAACTGGATGATGATGTCATTTCCGAGCCACAGCACGGCTCATTCACTCTGCGACGGTCGGCTTGTTTACCTGGAATTTGCTACTGCTAATACACTATGGTTTGTTTTGGCGTATTTCCAAATTGTCCCAACAAAATGACCAGTTGGACGAAGGTCAGCTTCCACAGGCTTATTATTTAGAGGCTGCATTCTCAGTGCTCCGATCACTCCCACTATATGGATATACGCAACTCTTGAATGGATCTAAATATTGTTCGAAGGACCTCTAATGACACCAAAGTTATATGGGTGAGTACTTATTCATATGAATTTCAGGAGTTGTAAAAAATGGCACTTCTCCTTTAATAACCTGGAAACTGAGTGTGAGAAGCAACTACAGTAAAATCTACAGGATGATTACTAACCGGTTTCTTGGGATTGGGGGTGGTCAAAGGCGAAGCAGGGATATTGGATCGCTTCTTCAAAAACATCTTGAATGTGGCCGAATCAAAGTTCTCCACTGCAAAACATCTCCATGAAGTCTGGAGGGGCATGAAAACAGCAACAAAAATTGGTTGGACAGGATGCATAAAGAAAGCAAAGACTACATGAAAGGATGGTCTCAGTAATGAGCGTGGAGCTTTGAGACAATCCACTACCTCTGCTATACTGTGGATTTGTTTCAGCATTTCTTGGTCAAATACCTGAATGAGGCAGGCAGCTGCAGGGATCTGTCTGTTGAAGTGTTTCTGTCTTTGCTTCTGCTGCACCTTCAGGGCGAAGCCGGAGCCTAAGATTCCCTGTGAACAACAGCAGAGCAGAGTTATTGCTTATTAATCCAATTCTATCAACACACTCACAGGCAGCAGTGTGATCCAAGGAGAAAGAAATACACACAAAGTACATCCAGAATTAGAAGAATAATGTGCCGATAAGTGCTACAACTTCTAAGTCTATTATTCACTTTGTTCAGTCACAGAAATCAATAGTTTAAAACGTTAATCACTTAAGTCTTTACTTAGCTAAAGATATATTTGCAGGTTTAAATTCTTTGCAATGTGTGGGCTTCTCTAAATTTCACATGGCTGCAAACTGAAAATGGTCTTGAACCTGAACTATTTCATAATTTTATACACTACACTATGAATACTGAACCAAATAATGATTCATAAAGGAGCCAAACTTTACTCGTCTAATCCAAACTCACCTGACTGTAACTGTGTTTAAATGCAAAGTTACTGTTGTAGTTAATCTGTACTGCATTTCTAAACTTTGAGAGTCTTGTGCAGAACCTGAGTTGCTGCACAGGGACGGTCCTCACTATACAGGAAACATTAGAGAGGGATCGATACTTTGGACACAACACACAACACTGTGAACAGACACTTCAGCCTGATATATGCCGTGGTTCAGCAGTTTCTCCTTCCACTTACTGCAGGCAGGGCAAAGAAGGAAATGGCAAAGACTGAGAAACAGGAAGCAATGGTCTTTCCAATCCAGGTTTGTGGCACTTTGTCTCCATAGCCAATGGTAGTCACGGTAACCTTTGAAAACACACATAAAATGAATTAGTACAAGATGCTTCAACACTATCCACAGAGCTGTAGACTTGAGACGTACATGCTATCATGCCGAGGTAGCCTATAGTAGCCTACTAACATTTGCTAATTAGGCAACAACTTAGAACTAAGGCTGATGGGAAAAACCTTTGCTCTGCAGATATTTAGTCACAAACCTAAACAATACACAAATTAATTACATTTCAATAAATGACAAAAATGTTCAATATTACCTGCAAGATTAGCAGAATAGCTAGTCAACTGGGATACCTAGATTTGACTGATAGATCAATAGATCCAGTTTGCACACACACAACATGCACAAATAAAAAACAGCGAAAGGACATTTTGACTAAGTAACAACATTACTAACAGCTTCATGAGAAAATCTTACAATTCTGGTGAGCATGCTTGGCTTGGATTTGACCCACAAGACCTGACAACAGCTGTGGTAACTGGTTGCAGCTCGTCTGCTTTGAGTCTTTACTGTAGTGCATGAGGCCAGTGTGTTTTCTCCTGACCTTCCAACTCCAACTCTGACCTTTTTCACTGCTCCCACTCTCATTTACATCTTTATGCACCCGGAGTATGTAATGCAGACAGTAAGTGTGTGTGTGTGTGTGTATGTGTGTGTGTGTGTGTGTGTGTTTTCTGATGAACCTTCAGTGTGTAAGTAGCCTACAGTAAATAAAGTTGTTAGGATTCTGTTGTGTATGTTTTGTTGTTGTTGTTGTTGTTGTTGTTTTTTAAATATCAGGATCCCTGAAGTTTCTAAGCAGCAGAGTGGGTGATGACTTATTGTCTGAAAATAAAAATTTCCTCCTGTTTTCTCAACACTACTTGTTTTGCTGCTTGTATTAACGGCCCACTTGATGTGCCCTAGGGGTTTGACACAACTCCTACTGTAACAACAGTAGTACACATACAACACTGTCTATATTTGACCTTTCACTTGCCAAAACACTGTTTAGTGAGTGAGTGAGTGTTTTCTGTAAAATCACAGTTCTAGCAAGATGGCAGTAGAAAAGAAGACTGTTGAAACATAATACATTTGATATTAATGCTACGATAGTTAGAATTAGTTTGGTGATTTAACAACATATCACAGCCAATTCATTTCAAGTCATAATGGATAATCGTAACTTATTCACTAGGCTAAAGAGTAAGAGGTAATTCATTATTAATTATTTTGTCAAATGTGCTTATTTCTCTTCTTGCTGAGGGTTAAACACAATGATTGTTACCACTCTCATGTCTGTCAGTTCACTCTGAAGCTATAGCTGGCAGCAGTGCCATCTTCTATGTAAAGAAATAACCCCTCCCCCCAGAAAAAAAAGATGAAAATACCACTACAAACTCTTTTATGTGTCTATTACTCAAAATAGCCCAGATATCAAGGGTAGCAAAAATGTAGCATAGTGCTCACTTATAATGAGTATTACAGAGGGCAGTCAGGGAGAGGGAGAGAGAGAGAGAGAGAGATGGAGAGAGAGAGACAGAGAGAGAGAGAGAGAGAAAGAGGTGAACCCATGCAGCAAAGAGCCATGGGTTGGATTTGAACCTGGAGTCCTGCGGTTTGGACTCAGCCTTTATAGTCTGTGCTCCACCAGGTGGGGTTATGCCTGGCTATCGCTATAAAAAGCAACCATATGTGTCTATGTGTTTTCTCACAGTGGACTGAGTACATGGATCTGTCAGACTTTTCACCGTCTACTGATGTCTACAGTTCACTGATAAAACCTCTCCAATCCTCCTGTGGGTTAGAAAAGGTCTGGTTTCATTTGACAGCACTTTGAGGATATTGTTTATAAATGAAATGATATAGATGAAACACAGGACAAGCATTTTATATTCAAGTACATGATAGACGGGTATGGTATGGGACAAGGAAGCCAAATAGCTACACTGTTGTTTCACAGCTGAAAGAAAAAACACCATGTTAACAAAATGAGCTCACATAGACACACATATATATATATATATATATACCAGAGCTGCTCACAGGTTTTATGCTAAGCTAGGATAGCAGTCACATGTCTGTAGTTTCTTGAAATTTACAGACATTAGAGTAAAATCAATTGATAGATCAATACTGTATTGATCCCAAGGGGAAATTCAGACATCCAGCAGCAAGTTAAACGAGAATCTGTACAAAACTTTAAAAAGTAGTATATATAAAAAAGTCTGACACACACAGACACACGCACTTACCACTCCCCACCACAGAGCATCGGCGTAGTTTCCAAACTCGATGGAGCCGCCGCTATTGACTGCATCTTTCTCTGCCAGGTAGACAAAGTACGAGGAGAAGATCAGGCTCAGGAAGCCGATGTATAAGGTAGTGATGAGCTCCTGAAATTCACATGAATAAATGCATGACATATTTAAAACTCAGTAAACAACAGCGGGGTCATTGGGTCACTTCAAAGAGCATAATAATATTAAATGGTACGTCTGTGTGGCCGTGTCTTGTGTAGTGTGGCTGTGTTTGCTGATGGCATGACATATGGATGTGAATATTCATGCACATGTGCGTTGGATATGATGATTAAAATCTTTTTTTTTTTTTGAGTATTGCTGCTGTCTCTCGTGTCATTCAACTGGCTCAAGCCCAGTAATGTTAAGCTCAGTAGCTACTCATCACTTTCCTGCAAAGATGTTATACTTTAAGGATAAGGCTGAAATTAGTCTCAGCTCACAATTCTTCAGTTTTTTTTTCTTTCCGACTTCCTCACCCTGTCTGTGGCTCTCTGCCCCCAAGCTCATTTGATCCTACCAAAGACATAAATCTTTCAAAATGCATCACAAATATAGGGTTTTATTTTTTTTTAAAAAGGCTCAGAAATGTCTTAAAACTGCTGGGCACAATGGGAACAGCTGATTATAGTTGTTGTCTGGCTTTTTAATCAGACGTTTATTACATAGACTGTATGTTTCATCCAGCCGTGGGCCTTGTTTTGTGAATTGTGTTTGTTCAAGATGAATATGCAAATCAGAACATGTTTCATGTCTGAAATAAACAACATCAGAGCTCACATCTTTTCTGAAAAGCTGAATCCCTCATCACACAACCCGTCATTTTGTGGCTAATTTCCACTAACTATTCTTTGAGAATGAATTCAAATGGGTGACTCAGATTTTGATGACAAAAATGTCAAATGTCATCGTTAAATAAAATGAGACAAAAAACTGTTTTCATGGTTTTCCAAGGCCAAGATGAAAGTAAAACGACCAGAGATTTAGTGGAATAAAATCTGACTAAAAATAATGAGGATGAAATTGACTAATCTCACGACTAAGACTGCTTCTAGAACCAGCTGAGAAAATAACCACTCCATTATTTATACAGAGTATCTGCTCCTTCTCTTACAACTGATATGAAAGTGTGATAAAAGCATCTCTACTATTCTGCCTTGTTTTTAACGGAGCTGCAAAGGAACCATTCGTGCAACTGAATTTAAACTGAAACTATAATCTCTGCTTGACAAAGGTCTGAGGACCGAAACGTTGAGCTTTTTTCCATATTAAAGTTTTCGCAAGTCAAGTTGTGCAGGCAACTTTTTTCTTCCTTATCATACTCTATGGACTCTATGCTCCAACGCACCTGTCCACAAAGGCTTTTTAAGGTGTATATCGGTCTCCACAGATAACTGAGACTATGTTCATAATAATCACTAATCACTGCAGTGGTTTTTGATGGAATTCAGACAAGCATTAAATCATTATAAATTAATTTGAATCCCAGACTGTGAGTCTCTGTCCCACTACATTCAAAATAACTATGAAGCATGTTATTGCAGATTCAATAAGAAGCCGTCTCTGATTTTCTCAGGAGGTCTAATTGGGCTTAGCTCTTATCCTGTCTGACTGTAATTGGACTACTGATTTGTGAAAGAGCTCTTTAGTTGAATGTTCTCTTCGCACTCACCTACTACGTGATTTAAGCTGTGTTTAACCACTCAGGCTGCAGAAGCACACAAATTGGCGTGAATTCCTTAAGAACAAAATTCTTATTTGCTTCTCAGCCCAAAACTCTCTGAGCGCCGCGGAGGAGCAGCAGATTACTGCAGCTATGATGTGGGAAAGAGCTGTATTTGCCTCCCTTGAAATCACATAATCGTGTCCTTATATTACCCCACACAGAGAGCACCTGTGGCCCATCACTTCTGAGCATCTGTCTGCATTTCTTCATGTGACTTCACAACTTTGTACGAAGGTTTGGCATCAAATCTTTGGCACTGAATGCGACAGCCTCTAAGACCTTCAACTAACATCACTGCTTGCAAACTATAGTTGCACGATTCTAAGAAATAACAGCTTTTTTGCCTTCAGGTACACTGTCCTTGATTCATTATCAGAGGTTTAGCACATGTGTTGCTGCTGCTGTGACCCAGCAAACACATTCAGGAGACACGTGGCTCCCCATCTGGCTGGCAGTAGCAACTGTGCAAATTGTGTTTACAAGCCAAGAGCATGAGGATGCTACTCAGTGTGTGTATTTAAATGTTGTTACAGCACAAAGACTGGATACTGATTAGAGTTGGTGAAACTCCGTCGACTTTAAAAACTCCAGCTGTTGACACAGAGCGGCTGCAGTTCCACGTGTCTGTGCAGGAGAATGGATGAACCGTAACAGAAGATCACCAAGGAGCAAACATTGAAGGCACAGTGCACCTGGGTCTGGCTGGTTGTTAGCACTCTGACTGTAAACTGTACTGACTGTCCTATGAGCACCTCTCCTTCCCCTCAGGCCTGCTGGGACTGTATGGGGCCTTAACAGAGTGTAAGCTCTACAGCCAAAAGGAAAATGGAATAGAGAACAACATGAGCAAGGGGTGTGCCACATTCAAGTCCGACGTCAACCCAGCTAGTGTGGGATATAAGTGGACGTCTTAAAGCCTCAAATAGACTGCACCCGTGCTGACTTGTCATTCTCTATCTTGCTACTTTAATAGAAATACTATTGTGGTCATGGATAGGGACTAAACAAGATAATTAAGGGAATAAGAAATTATGTTCTTTTTTCAGATCTTTATTCTGATCTGTCCTTGTTTCCTCTGAAATTGTGGATAGCTTGGAGTCTTTATTGTTAGTTTTTTCTTTGTTTCCCCTGCTGGTCTCAATCACACACACCTGTCTCTCATCTCCCTCATCGACAGCCACCTAGCCAGCCACAGTATTTAAGACCGGTCACTGCTTCCAGTCTCCACCTGTTTGTTGCTCAACTCAGTGTGGTGAACCGTGCAGGCTCACTGTTTCTAGTGCTTTATTTGATCTGCTTCTGCCTTGTTTTTTGACCCTTCTCTCCTCTGCCCTCACTCTGCCGCCATCCTCAGTTCAAGCCTCCAGCCTACCTCCACCGTTGTTTCAGTCACCTGTCTGGATAACTCACTGTCAGCCTGCTCCATTCCAGCCCTACCCGTTCGCCTTAGCCTCTGTGCCTTCACCCCTCTCTGGACTTAACGCTCATCCTGCCCTGCATGCTAGCCCATTACCTGCTCTATCTTGCTTCATCCCTGGTATTAGTGTTTATTTTAAAAGAACAGTTTGAACTCACTCCTCTGGTCTGAGTCTGCAGTCTTGGGTCTTGTGCTGCTTTGTTTGGAAGGATCGCTAGCTAAAAAGGTCGATGACCACTGGCCCAAACATTTGCCCTCCCCTACCCTGCCTTCAAATAGTTAGTTCAATATCAAAAGATGCAGAGCTCAGTTGCTCTTAAATTAAAAGTAAACAAGATTGTCTTTAGCTTAATGCGTTTACCAGGTCTCACCCCCATATGCACATTCCACTCAATTAATAAAGACTGCATCATCTACTATATTGCACATAGCTCAAGGGACATAATGCTCTTTCTGGGAAACAGCTATCATCATCTATCAGTATCAATGGTGACAAGCTGTTTGGTGGTCATGGATGCAAATGCTAAGTGCATCCCAAAAATCCCAAGGTGATTCAGCCACAAATGTTATGGTGAATGGGAAGAACAGGGAAAACCTTCTTTATCCTGACTTCAGAGGTGGCTAATGCTGCTGCTAACAATGAAGTCACACCTGAGAGGCAGCCTAAATAAGCTTGTTGTGTTATGTATTTATAGCAGCCTGTCCATTACCAGAGTAAACCAGAAAAGGAAAACAGAGTGACTGCTTAAATTATCCATATGAACTATATTTATATTAATATAGTTTTATTCTGAGATCTCCTAGGGAAAATAACATTTTGACATTAACATACATAGACCTTATGATGAACATAGACTCTGTTACGTTTCTGAAGAGTGGTTTTGAAACCCAGAGTGAGCTGTTCTGATGTCACCATCCTGACTTTGACTGAACTCCCAGCTAATTAAAAGAAGAAGAAAAACAAGAGGTGTGTGGAGCTGAGACTTCCCCCACCTGTTATTCTAAGAATTATAATTATGGATTACTTTAAGCCTTAATAGAATTCAGGTGAGTTCATCCTCATGAGGGAGGAAATTACCTAAAGAGATTTTTGACTTTGACTTTTGGAGCCAGCCTCACGTGGCCATTCAAGGAACTGCAGTGTCTGGTTGGACCTTGTGTGACAACGACATTATTTCACACAGACTACACCCCACAGTGAATGGCTACTTACTTGTAAGGAATGTTTTTGGGAAAATGCTCCAGTGCCTCCCTGCACCGACACTTGCTTTCTTTACAGCTGAGGTCATTGACTGTTGATGACTACCAGCAGCCAGCAGTAATATAGTCATCAGCCAAGGCCAGTACAAGGAAGCACAGTAGGTGGTGCTGGATGAGCAACATCCCTGATGCTCTGCTCACCTTCATCACTCTCTCTTTTTACACAGACATTGCAGACAGCTCCTGTGGCCTTGTGGGAATAATCACAGCCACCTCTGTGTCTCAGCTGAATAAGACCCTGGAGGAAGACATTGGCCTTTCTCGCTGAGTCCATAACCCTAAAAACCTAACCTATTACACAGTAGCTCTTTTCTTCTGGCTCTCTGCTGACTATTCTTTTATCTGTATGATGTATTTCCATTTGAAGACACTCTCCCTCTGTACTGCATAGTAATGAAAAATAATGGCCTGTGCGATGAGGAGAGGCTGAACATCCCCAGAGAGAGAGCTTCCAGCTTACCAATAATAATCAGAAGCCTATATGGTTCTAGACCTGACATATAATGTGTTTAATGGTGTGTTTGTGTACCTGCCGATGGATGAAAACAACAGAGCCCAGGAGACGCCAGGTTCCTCCCTGTCGGTCAACGTGAAGCATACGCAGAATCTGCAGGAAACGAATCCCTCTGGAAAATAACAAACATGTCCTGGATGTTTCAGAGCAAATGGATGTTGATGTGGATGTACACAAGCACTATAAAGTAGAAAACAAAAAATGTAGGCACCAAAATGTCACAGCCATATGGGATTGTTTAAGATCTCATTCCAAAACCATTTACTGCTACAACTGCCCGATCCTCTGGGAGAGCTTTCCCCAACATTTTAAAGCCAGGCTGCACAGTTCAGCCCATAAGAGCATTTGTGAAGTCAGCCACTAATGTTGGACAATTCAGCTGGCTCATTGTTCATCTCAGTTGTTAGATAGGATTTAGGTAAACTCTGTGCAGGTCAGTTTTCATTGTCTTCAGTACTCTACTTCTTAATGGATCTGTCGTAATTCAGGAGGGTGTTGTCTTTTTGAAATGAGAGAGAAGCTTCACCAACCTAATGCTACAAATTTAGAAGCAGCAAAAAACACTCACAATTTAATGCAGTGGATCCCAACCTGTGTGCTGGAGCCCACTGGTGGGCCGTGAAAGTACTGCAAGTGGAACGATCAATGACGTGCAAAAATATACAGTACTGACGAAAATATGTAATCATGAAAAAGATACAATTCATGATTTTATTTTAATTTTTACAAATATAATAATCTTCAAAAACAACATAATGATAATCCAGTGACAAGAACGTTTATGATGTCACTAGCTGGGCTGTATTACCATCAAACCTTGGTAGCTTTCTCTGTGTGATTATAGGATTATGACCATGGCAATAAGGGGATCGTTGGTTAGCAACAGGAAGAATTCAAAGGAGAGGGAGTCACGAACCAGATGGTGAATCAACAATTCATCTCACAGTCAAACAGCAAAGAAAAATTTAGCTTCTCCTACTTTCAGTTCAGGCCTGAATGTTCAATCATTATCATTAAAATAAAAAGTGCTCTGAGAACATATTACAGCGCCTTTTATAAGGTTGGATGTGAGCTGCCAATTAAGCCATGAGTTGGAAAAGGGTGGGAACCACTGCTCTAGTGTTACAATCTCCCTAATTGGAACTATGGGCCCAAACACAAACTACAATCCCAAAAGAACAAAGTATACTGCCATCAAGAAGCTGGACACCTGCACAAACACACACTTACCTTACTGCAGAGGTGGCAAACACTTGGCCTTTGGATCCCACTGACAGCACAATTATTGAGGCAACAACTACAATCAGGTCTGCAGAGATGGAGAAAATAGGGCTTCGAATATGACTGTGGGATAAGCTTGCAGATGTTCAGTGTATATAGAGGTGTGGCAACTAGAGAGTGAAGATATGAAGTGGAAGGAAAGTGTTCTATAAAAAAATATCACTGGCTTCATAAATTATTCTATAAATTAATTGGGGTGAGAAGGGTTGCAAATAATTTGAACACCAATATCCATTACTCCTTCTTCAGAAAACACCAGAAAGTCCAAATTTCTAGAATAAAAACCAGTCTGAAGATAGAGGAAATATTGCAGTGACAGTTTTAATTTCATGCTGAATTTTCCTGAGATATCTCGTTTTGGGATGCAGCCCACGGTATTTTACAGATATTGTTTAAATAGAGTGTGTGGGTGGGCAGTGATAGGTCTCTTTGTGTGTGGATATGTGTGTGTGTATAGGTGTTGTGCTCCCACCTATAATGGATATTGGCTTCCTGGCGAAGCGCAGTCTGCCCCAGATGCCGACATATTTACTGCGGCAGCCTGCTGACCAGAGGCGGACGAAATATTCCACACCAAAGAACACCACAAGGACGATCTCCTGTCAGAGGAACAGAAGAACAAACAGAAGAGACGAATGAAGGAGAGGGACAGGTGGGGGAAGAAAAAAAAAAAACAAACAAAAAACCCCCCCCAAAAAACGAACACACAAACATCAGATGGTGTTGCGGGTTATTGGGTGCAACAACACCTGAACAGCTGCTCAGACTTCAGCAAAGTGCACATGAAAAACAGATATGGCTGAATTATAGATGCAACTGTTGCACATCTGTTCAGCAGCTTCTCTCCCACACCTGATCATGTCACTACAACTTACTAGCAATTATTGATTTTCCTTCCACAGTCACGCTATTTGTCACTATTTAATTTGTACCACACCATTGATTAATTCCTTCTTTCAGCTGATAAATGCACACAATGACCTACCTGACAGATGAAAAATCATTTTATGTTATTTCTTTGGTATTTGGTTTAAGTGGTACTTCACTGATTTAGCACATCAAAATATAAAACCTTTTGTGATTCTAATATATTGCCTCAGGATATTCAGCCCCTGCAGTCTGAGTGCTTCTGAGTAAGTGCCTAACATAATAATTGTTATAATCAGGGTGGACAAAGTGCACAGCTCCATTACTTGAGACAAATTTAAGTTACTGATGATCAAATATTACTGAAATACAAATTAGAATACTTAAGTACTTATGATTTTCATAGAAGTGAGCTGACTGAGCAGACCTGTATAATACAAAGCATGTAGAATATGGTGCAAAGCTGATAGAAATGTCCATATAAAACAACAGAATAAATGAAAAGCGTCGCCGAATACAAGCTTTCTGTTTAAAAGTCTGTCTGTAAATGTTCCATTTAACTTCCACGTAACAAGTCAGACGGCAAATTTCTGTAGGTAGGCAGAGCTTAAGTTTGGTCGTGTGGTGAACACAGCAAACATTTACAGCAAAAGGAATCTTTGGCTATGTTTGAAACCACCTGGTAACGTACTGCCTATAGTGCATGCTTTGTGAAAATATGCTGCATAGGGCTTACAACATGATCAAATTGGTATGCCATTACCAAGTTGACTGAAGCATACAGCCGGTATCCCAGAATGCATTTTGTGATGGGGATCCCATGAGTGTCAGCCTCATAACCCACCATAGTACTTTTAAAGAACCACAATGCATCATGAGGCAGTTCATACTATAGAAATTCTCACTAATCTAGTCTACATTCAGGTACACAATATTCACATACTATGCATTATAGCCTACTATATTGTGCCTATACCAGAGTGTAAAACTGACAGTGTCTGCTTTTATGACTAACACAAAACCAGGCTAGCTATTTCCCCCTACAGTCTTTGTGCTAAGCTCACTGGCTACTGACAGCAGCGTCATATTTACCACATCAAATCTGAATTACTATCCTAATCTTCCTCTCGTCTTTCTGTTCTCTCTATAATTATTTTCAATTCATGTACCAATAAGTGAAACAAGCCACAACAGCGTGTGTCCAATGCTAAACACGGAGCTCATACAATTACAGCATCTCAATTAAAGCGTCTTTATTCCAATTCCATGCAAGTTTCCCACCAGTTCTCCTCGAGCACAAATGGATTTAAAAAAATCAATTACAGCACACAATTACACCAACATGTGGAAATTAATGAACTGGTGTGAATGAGAATGCAATTACCTCTACGTGTCTCTTAATAATTGACAAGCGTTTGCAAATGAAGGTGTCTGAAGGCAAATGAGTAGCCTTTCTTAGATTTTAAATAGTGACATGGTCCGTCCGCAGTGAATGATGAGAAACGAACCCGGGAATTCAGGGTGAGGATTGTATAGGATTGTATGAGCAATAGATTCTTTTCAGCTGGGAAATATTGGAGGTGCTGTTCTTCATTAGCGCCAAAGATTAAAATGCCAGTGAATATAAAATAGTGCATTTTATAAACTGAAAATCGGATTAATAATATGTTAAATTGTGCTCTTGGAAGCTAATATGTAAAATGTTGTTAATTGATGCACAGAGGATCGCTGCTTCAAGGCTACAAATGGTCTACTTGAAAAAGCAAAACATTAACAAACAGGAAGCGAAATCCAAACATCTGTTTTTAATTAAAGCTTCACAATTCATCCTTGACTCGGCAGCAGTTTTTGACTGCATCAAATGATCTTCAACAAGAGATGGCATTTTCCCATTTGCCATCAAACACTTGTTAACTTGTTGGCTGGACCATTGTATACGTGTTTAGTCGTTTTGTTCTTGACCTTGGAGGCAGAAGAAGGTGTGTAGTTCTGAAAGCAAACTGCCACGATCAAGAGGGATCTTTCACTGTGAATGTTTAAAACCAACATGGAAGAGAAAGCCCATCGGTGCTCTTTCAGAGGTCTTTGTAGGTCCATTTGATGTTGAGGAAAAGACATCAGGTCCAGAACATACTCAGTCTGATGAGGCCCTAAAAGAAGGGCTGCACAAATAGTAGCGATGTAACCAAAATCACATTATGGCTAAGTAATTATGTTGAGTTACAAGACCCAACAAAAATCACATCATCAAGTTTATATTTTTTAATTGACAATGAGCATTCCAAATTAAATCTCATACCACAATCACAATAAATGTCCGTATAATTGCAATAGTATGTTTGTTGCATATGGTGCAACCCTACCTCAAACAATCTGAGCCCATCACACTGTAAAGCATAATCACTGCACTGGAAATCAACAGCTTATTGTTTTTAATTAAATTATCATGCTTTTTAGAACTTGACTCATGTTCCTTATCTGTCTAGTATCTTATTGCCAACAGCATCTTTTACTGCAGGGATAAAAATATAACTTGTTAATTTCTGTAAATAAGACTTTGAAGCATCAACACAATGACTTCATCTGTTCACTGTGCTTCTCTCTGCTTTGGCTGCTTGTTATCTGGTACATGTGTCTCTCTGTTAGCAGGGGTGGGCACTGCAGATCGACTCACGTATATGTTCCTATACAGATCAGCATTAAAATCTAAGAATATGAGCCTGCTCATATTTTGGATTGAGGCTTCAACACTTTTGATTTCTCTCTTTATCTTGTGATAGACATGGAAACTCCAAAACGAGTGAGCAGGTGGATGTTGTGTTGAATAATTTACAGCTATGTTTTTAAGGATCTGATTTGAAATGATAGATTAATTAGACAACAATGCAAGTTATAATTTGAATTATGAGATAAATATTATCCAGCTTTGTGTACCTAACCCCCTTTGTCTTCCTTATCTCCAGTTTCCCCACCTCCCATTCCTCCAGTTCCCCTCCTTCTCTGTTTCCTGTCCTCCTTTTCCCTCATTATGGGAACCACAAGGGGGACAATAAAACTAGGATACTTCATCTCGTCATTGCCCACCTCCACCCAGTCTCGCTCCCCAAGTTCCTCTTGGCAACATCTTTCCATCGAAAGCCATTATTGATCCCCCTTTGCCCCTCTCTTCATCCCCTTGTACTCAACCCTTACTTCATCCCACCATCCAATTTTACCCTCATCCATCCTCTCTTTCCAATAATGTGATTTGCATTGGTAGGTGACTCAGTGGTCTCTGTTGGTGAAATCAAGTTTTAAAAAAAAAGAAGTCATGCAGAATTAAAAACAAAATGTACAAGCACTTTTAATAGTTCACAGTCAATTTGACCCGCGAAGCAAACAAATACTTTTGAGAATGTGAATCCTTTGGGCGAGCTGCCAAGCATCTGGCCGTGCATACTACTACAAACACTGTGAGCCAGTGCTGCAGCTTCACACAGGGAGCACAGTGGTCTCTGTTAACCTTGAGTGTGCAGGAAGAAAGAACGAAGACAAAGGAGATACTTCTGTGTTAGGGGAGGCGAGAGAATGAAAGAGTGGCAGGGTCAGAGCAAATCTCTAAACTGGAAAGCACACAGTACAAAACAGTCCCCAAGGGATGGAGGATGGGAAGGATGAATGTTTGAGATTTTGGTAGGTTTAGTAGCATGGCAATGATTAATTATTCATTATCTGTGTAGAAGAGAAGAATAAGAAGATTAAATATCTCCAGAGAGTGAACTTAAGGCAGAAAAAAACATCTTGCCATGAAATATAGGTTCCATCGTTCTGTGGTGTTTTTGGTACCAAAGTTAAGATTTATCTTTTTTATAGATCTGCCTCACACAGATCAGGAGCCTCTCCGTTTCATAAGAACAAGGCAATAAACCGAAAGGATCTGAGATTCTGATGTGCCGGCTCATGCAGCTCTGTGACCCTTTCATCCCATTATCCTCATGCCAAGGTGAACTTGTCACATATGGCATGCTCCAGTCCTCCTCCAAGAAAATCCTTGAGTCCTTTTTGTCCTTTCTTTGGGGGTTTTCTTTTGTCTGAGCTTGAGTGACTTGCCCATCGCCCTAACAGTTCCTGTGTTCAACAGCTGGTGTCTCGGGGTTAAGTCTATCCCTTTTACTATTGATTTTAGAGGAGCCGCCTTCGCCCTCTCAGGCCGGCGGGATACCCTGAAATTGTTTGCAGGGAAAAAGAAACGCCTATGTACTTCCAAACAAACTGTCTTTAAATTGTTTCTTGTGAGGCAGCAGTGAGGTTAATCAAAGCATGAAATTGCTTTTGAAACAAGAGAACTGAGGTTTGATATTAGCTGTTTTAAGCAACGTCTTCGTCATGGGGCTGATTGCTGCAGCAGCACCTTGAAGACGATACAGTCAGCAAACTGTGATGGAAATTAATTACACATCTGTAATTACTTGCAAATGACTGATTTAACCTTCGTAATGACTTAATGTCTATTAACTGCATTGTTCCATGAGTATCGTTGTCGTTTGTTTAATTAAATGAGTTGTCTGTAACCACTTAAAATATCAGATCAGCCAACGAAAACAGAGGAAAAAAAAAGAGAGGAATGTTGCAGATTGACAAAGTCGAAGGGGAAATCAGATGAGGAGAGGGCTACAGGCTGCATCCTTACTGTCAACAGTGCTGCTGTGATAGGAAACTCCTGAGATTAAGATTCTCTCAAACCTTAATCACTCTGCTTCTGTCTTTTCAAGCCATGTGGTTCATGGACCACTGGTCAGGATCATTAAGGGTACACTCAGGAGCTCTCTTGTTTACATTCAGTGTTTGTTGCCCAAACACATTTATGCATCCTGATAGGCTAACAAATACATGAGATGCATCCTGCCTTATAAAATATCTATTAAGCTGTTTTTTTTTTAATTCTGAAAGCTGCATTATTTTCATCATCTTATTTTTCTACTTATTCTGCTGCACTGCCACCCTTAAACTGCATGGAAGTGTTGTCATCGCTTTCATTTAGAAGAGCAGAGCTGGGCATAAGGCTATAGGAACACAAGATATTTTGTCCATGTGAGCACAACAACAATTTATATAATCTTTAAAGAGTTTATGGTGGGTCTTGGAGCTGGCATTAAAGCTGTTTGTCTCTTTTCTTTAAACTCTCCCTATCTGTTGCCAGGATCACTTTCAGATTTCAGTCTTTCAGTCTACCTTCAGCCTTACCGGTATACAGTCACACCTGCATTTGAAGCAGATCCACTTTCAGAGGCTAAATAAATCCACACTGGTGAATATTAACTGGAGAATTCACATCAAAGACCAAACTGGTGGTGCAGACCTTTTATGGAACAGAGACCTAGAGACCAAAAGGGAAAAAGCTGTGATATTATAATCCCAGTCTTCTGAAGTTTAAACTCCTTCACAATAGAAACACAGCTGGAAATGTCAGCAGGCATACAGCTGACCATTAGACACTGATATCTGGTGAAACATATAGTAGCTAGTTACACTGGATCAACGTCTAACACAAACATCAGTTTGATGTAGAATACTAATGACAGCTGACATTAATATTCAGTTGGTATTACGTTGTGAAGTTAAGTAACCACCACATTTGTCACTGATGCTTTTATTCAAAGTGACTTATAAGTGCAGGACATCACTAAAGCCTCAGTGCAGAGGGAGACCTTGAGTGAGTACTAAATAGTACATCTATTTAACAAGTGAAAGGATGTAGTGTAAAGAGAGATGAGAAGAGAAGGTGAGTCTTATCAATGAAGATAGAGACAGACTCTCCTGCTCTGATTGCTCTCAGTAGCTAGTTCCACCATCAAGAAACCACAGAAGATTACAGTGTTCTGAAGGTCTCTTGCCAAACATGATCTCCACAACAAAGCAACAAAATAATCATCTTCTTAATGACACAACAACATTGCCAACATTGGATTTTGAGTCCAACATCTTACATTGATGTTCAGTGACTGCCGGAACGGTTGTGAGAGAAAAGTCAAACAAATATGACTGCTGAATGAGTCCACTGACCTATTGATGACCATAATGAATTGAACAACATAATCTCTGTCTGTGTGACTCCAAACCCTGCTCTCATCTCTAATGGGTCAGCTGCAGCTTTATTAGAGGTAGTCCTAAACTGGCAACAAAATAAGTGCTGTATGATTAATCCCAGGTTAGATTTTGGTCAAATTAACACTCACCACCCAGAAAAGTGTTGTGTGAGCCAGGTCCTGGTACTGGTCAATGGTAGAGAGGACACTCAGGATCAGACAGGCCAGAACTATGAGAAACCTGTCGGAGGAAACAAAACAGCAGGTCTACCTTAGTCTTGACTCAGATGTGTGTAAAATGAGTGTTTATTTCATTTACTCTAATTTTGTCCAATTTCATAATAATGTCCAACTGACTCTGGTTATGTTACCGACAAAGATAAAATCTTGGAAATCAAAGCTTTTGCACATTTTGTCATCAGTCAAGTCACATAAACTCAGATCTCCCCGCTGCTTTTTTGAACGTTGCACTTCATATTTATGTCAACACTTTACACTTTGATTTAAACATAAATACATCAGTCAACTTTGGTGTCTGGTTGGAGTCTTAAGCCTCTGAACAACTTTGGGAAAGAAAAAAAAAAAGTTTCAAGCCAGCATAACATTACTTTATATTTTTGTCATGAAAAGTATCTGAGTGAATTTAAGCAAACATTCAAGGACAGCCCTCTGGAGGAAACACTGTGAACCTTTTGAACTCCAGCATATGAATGCAAAGTGCATGATAAACTTGTCAAATAACAAGCTTGCAGGTTCACACACACACGCGCACACACACACACACACACACACACAACAAACATTAAATTGCTCTTTAACATTCTCCTTATCCCTCCCTCAAGGTCACCAGTGTTTCCGCTGCAGCAACAATAAGACATCTGTAACTCCTCAACCTACTTTGGAAAAATATATTTCATTTCTTTGAGAACTGGGTTCAAGCTGTGACATTGTTTCAAAAACATAAATCACACACTCTTCATGTGACCTTGATTTTTTTTTTCTATTAATACATTTGGGGACCAGCAGGATTCAAGGAATATTTGTATGAGTGTGCTTTTGCTATCTGGTTCAGATCAAGTGTTGACAACCAATACGTCTTTGTGACCAATTTTCACAGCTGTTCATATAAAAGTCAGAGATCTCTTTAATTTGAAGGCAGTGGAGGAAGATGGGAGAGTAGAGTTGACTGCAGTGACTCATTCTCAGAACTCATAACCTTGTTCGCATCTACTTCCAAGCCAGGAACAGCCTCAGTTCCTCTTTTTATTTTTGTTACAGCAGCGCTGCCTCTGCTGTAAGAGAATCGATTCTGGAGTCAAAGCATTCTTTCACCCTGTTCTGTTAGTGGGACATCTTAGAAAATTAAGAAGAAATGTATATGAATCTTGTTGCCGCTGGGGCACAGACAAACAAGAGGCAAAAGATACGGTGGTGAAGGGCACAGCCTCTGAATGGATCCACGTGACACCGGCAGAACAAACGTAGGCCTACACGGGGCACAGGAAAGGTTGTTTCCTGTTTAGATACAGTTTAACCCTGCGGCCAGTATTAATTTCAAAGCTCAGTCAAGGGAGAGAGGAGCAGTTGTCACAATATCACATGTGATAGTGCATGAATCTGACATATATGTTTTGCTTGTTTTGCACCTGGGGAAGGTTGGTATGGAAATGTTCTATTCTTTGCAAAACAAAACTCTAAGATCTTAAATATAACTTTACGTCTTCTTTCTTGTTCTTTAACTGAAATAAAATGGATCCAATTGGCATAAAAGTGGCTTCTACATTGTGCGTTTAAACTGACCGTAGAGGACTTGAGGGAAAGACAGAGCATGACAAGCTACCAGCATGTAGACCCAAATCACAATCGGTTTACATCTTTAAACCAGAGGCCATTAGGCTGCTTTTAATGTGGTACCAAGACTAAGACTCTTCAGCCACTAGCAGCTCTGTGAGGCTGCACTTAGCCTCAGTGCTGCTTTGGGGTAAATACTAACGTCAGAGTGCAAAGGTGCTCGCAGCAGCAGTGCCAACATGCCTGCTTACCAAGTTCATGTTTGGGAAACTAATGTGTTAACATTTACTAATTAGCATTAAACATAAAGTAGCTGAGGGTGATGGTAAATGTCTTCATTTGCAGGTACTTATTATAATCAGGTTATAATCAAAAGTTTGATCTGGTGATGATGATGCGAGATGAAAAGTAGAGGAATCACCCAAGTTATTATAATTAATCCTGATAGAAGAGTATCTGAAGCAGATTTCACAGCAGATACTCATGTGAAAACTGTTAGCATCCCTCAGAGTGATTAGAGTAGAGGTCAGGGGATAACTTAGTCAATAGGATCTGTGCATGTCGGTGCAAAACACATTACAGAATAATTGAGAATATTGACTTGCTAGTAGTACTTCCTACAAATTCCATTTGGTCATCAAAGTCATAAGCTCTACTGTCATCCAGCTGACATCATTAAAGAAACAGCTGTAATGGATCACTGTCTTGTTCCTATATGAGCAGACTTGATGGAAACTATGTACAGAGGGAGTTAAAGTTTCCAGTCTGTGTTTGCACCACGGAGGCCCTTATCACTGCGTGCTACAGCCCGAGTTTATTGAACACTGGCCAGGAATCCAAAACAACCCACCTCCCTCCCATGCCACCACCATCCCCGACTTTAAACTAACGCATATAGAGACACACGGACGTGAATGTGCATAGCACACACACAGTACACATAGATAAAAGACACAGGAGAGACCTGCTTGGGGAAGATGGGCAGGTTGTGCAAAGCAGCTAACAGAGCAGCTGGTCCTGTGTGAAAGAACAGAACAAGCAGACAATGGAACACATAATGACTGTGAAGTGTGGTACCTGTGCCTTCTGCAGAACAACATCAAAACGAATACGGTCTGCTGCCCTGTGCAAATAGGCAAAAATTTGTCTGGTAACAAGAGCAGGGCAAGAGAAAAATGCTCACAGGCTAGGACGCAGCGTAATTCATAAAAATCTTGCGTTCAAATATGGCAGAGGCAGTTTAAAAGAGGATCAAAAGAAGCACAAATGAACAGCAAACTTTCCAAACCAAACACTCTGGTATGCTAATGGGTGTAATTTGTCAGTGGAGCTCTGCTTAAATTATTTCAGGGCTTTTGAAATGCCAGTAAACATCACACAATCACTATGCTGAGCGCAGACTTCTGCCTCACTTTTAATCCATCTGAGACCAACCGAGCCGTCAGTCCCTCACTGCTAACTGCACCTTCGTATTTCACTTGCTTTACTTCCAGGCCTATAGATAATACGGGCTCTGTATCACTGTCTGGCTCTCGTGGGCTTGGTGTAGCAACAGACAAAATAATAAATTGGCTCAGCTACATAGGCACCACTGAACTCTAAACAAAAGCTCAAAGCATCGCTCCTATCTATTATTGATGGACAAACTCAGTTGCAGTCTGTTGTGCACTGAGTGTGGAGACAAAGTAGAGTTAGTGACTCTGCTGACTCTGGTGACGCTGCTGACCGAACATCCGGCACGGAACAACGGTCATATTTTATCAGTCTCCCTGTTAGAACGGACTAAACAATGTTAAAACAGAATAAATCACCAAAGGCAATGCAGCAAAAAAACAACAACAACAGAGGTTAGGGTGAACATGATGTACCTCATTTAGGAGCCTTTGTCAGGTCGTGAGCCAAAACTTTGGCTTGTATAGGGTTAATGGCTCAGGGATAAAAACCTGGTAAATAATCAGTGACCTTGTCTCTGTGCTTCCATTAAGAATCTGAGCTCCTGTGTTTTGTAAAACAAACTCAAAAGAGAGACGTTTGAGTGAGCGAGGCCCGAGTGTAGAGAGCTGAGAACTGAAGGCACAAAAGATAAAAACGGTAATTTCTTAAAGGTCCAAAAAATAAACAGCTAAAGTCAAAAAAATCCCTCTAAAAATGAGAAGGACAGAAAACACATGAAACTTCAGCCTGTGTGCTGTATCATTAAAAATCGTGTCTGTATTGACTTCCTCCAGCTTGATTCTGTTTGACAGAATAAACTGGTGTGAAAAACACTTTTGTGATTTTCTCTCAACCCTCTGGGGTTGACAGATCTGAAACCGGCATATAAGATGGATCTGTGCTGCTCCACACTAAAATACAACATCCATTGTAAAAGATATTGTAGACAAAAAAACAAACAAGTATTGTCTTAAACCAGCAGAAAATAAAAAACACAACATGGATAAATGTTCTTTCTTTTCAGGGAATGTGGGATATACTTTCAAAACTGCATAAAGCTCGGTGTCTAGCATGTTGTTTTTTACTGAGATTCCCTATCTCTTTTTTTACCATAACAATACTATGCTTACGCTGTCTGCAGGCATACTGATACTGTACCACCACACACACACACACAGTGATATACATATGCATGTGCAAATACACACACACAAGTGCGCCTCTGATAAAGCCTCGGGTCGCTCTGACGTACGAGTTCTGGGTCAGTGATAAGACCGTTCTTGTTCTTAACTGCTTTTCTCCCACTTAAACATTTGCAAAACAAGCTGCTGAGCTGACCCCACAAACCTGGTGGATGTTTAGACATCCCAGTAACGTGCTTTTACAGCAAACACCTGTGGCTGTCATTGGACGGAGAGAATGTGCTGCCAGACACGATGCAAACAAAACTATACTTTGAAGGCATGGCTTAACACTGCAGGGCAGGTTTCATAAATATGCTGTGGGTTTCTAGAGGTATGGATTTGCATTGTTTGTCAAATAAAGCTATGATCCTCATACACTTCAGCCCAGCAAATAGTGGCTCTGCCTCCCCTTCATATCAACCAGAGCCCGCTCAACAGACAAATTCAAGTTTGCACTGCCTTACCAGGTACAAGCTCCTGGCTGCCCCCAGCAAGCACGTTTGAAGTCTGAAGATTACCTTTGTTCACCTTCGGCTGTGTATGTATGTATGTGTGTGTGTGCTCAGCCAGCCATTAGCAACAACGATGGGTAAAGCAGAAGTCATGTTTCTAAAGGGTTTTGCAAACAAAGTGTACCACCATTGTCACAGACTGTTTTAGAGTGTATGGCCACTGTGTTGAGTATTTATTACCAACGGAGGAACTGCTGACATCATGAGCTGCTCAGGGGGCTGGGTGCAGGGCAGCTCCTGTCATGGCAGACTAATGCAAACCGTAACCAGAAGTTTAAAATCTGGGGCAAACAGGGCTGGCGTCTGTCTGGAGCAGAGTAGCAGCAAATAAACAAACATCAGAGCTGAGTGTGACAGACTGGAAACCCTGTCAGTCGAGGCAAAGGCAACCTCAAAACACACTTGTTTCATCCATAACAACATAGTGAAATTTCCAAATTATCACTGTCACACAGACTGAGGCTGTGGTTTACACAAAACACATTGATTTTGTATTTTGAGAAACACCTTGTGGTGTTTCCTGCCATTTCAGGAACTCTGAGGTTTCTTGGATTCAGCGTTTAATGGCTATTACATTTAGTTAGTTAGTTACAAGGTAAAGCATCTCATCTTACTGGTTTTCCCCTGCTGAGCAGTCAAATAATATAACATTCAAACATATTTCCCCTGTAATGGTAAGAGCCACTGGCTCCCCTATTAATATGTATTGTGCAGTTATTCTTGGTGATGTTCTAATGTGTTTAAGCTGCACTCTGTTGGCTCGTGCTCCCTTTGAGTCACTGAGACTCTAACCTGCCCCGACAGCCTGCCTGTCCCCTCCGACACTGTGGGGTCACAGGGTGGCACAGCCACAGAGGGCTGCTACCTCCTCCAGAGCACACACACACACACACACACACACACACACACAGCCAAGTTTAGCTGCCTGCTATCAGTGCCAGCAAAGTGGGGACAGACAGCACACATGGGGGTGAGTTAGAGGATCACATCCCACATTCCTCAACCTCTGTGTGAACAGTCCAGTCTGGATCTATTGAACTGTCAGTTTCCTGGATATGAGCTGGCTATACTTAGGGGGGGAAAGCAGTCAACCACACTGTATCTGTTGGCATTACATCAGAGGTGTGTTGAGACATAAATCACAGGTAACAATATTTCATTTTAAGAAAGTTCAGATTTTTAAGCTACCTAACAAAACTGTCACATCAGTTTTGGATGGTGAATCACAATCTGACATTTTCATTTAGCAGGACCCCCCTCCACACACACACACACACACACACACATACACACAAAAGTTGTGTGTTCATTACCTGCTTTCCCTAGACATCCTTGTCACACTGTCAGCAGGGAAAACATACTGAAACATTCCCTGTCAGGTCGAATTAGTCTAAATGTTCCGTTGTTAGAGACTTGTGAATGCATAGCAGAACCTCTGCATGTGCTTCTGCATTCACACTGTTCTGCAAAATTAAATGCTCAATGGTGCAAAAGGAAATTGTCTCTCAATTGAAATATGTGTGTTATATTCCTCTAGTGCTCCTTTGAGCACATATTTTGTCTGAAATTCTGCTGTCTGTGATGAATTATAATGGTATTTTATAATCTGCTGTGGCTGGACTAAAATACCCTTATATTATTCCTACAGGGACCTCCAGTAGAGCAGTGATATCTGCCCAGCATCTTTCTAAAATTCACAGGATTAACAGTTCTTTGTATAGCGAGGGCGTCCGTGGCTCTACATGCGCAATTAACTCCCTGTTTAATTAGGATCTTCGAGTTGCAATTATGCCCTTGAATACCCCGTGGATCTGGGTGATTATGAAAATAAAAACACTCACACTGTGAAGTGATACACGAAGCATTTCCAGCCAGACGGCCTTTCCAGAAAGTTATACACGCGTCCTTGGATGTAGGCGCGGGTAAGGACTGGACGGACCCCGGTGCTGTACACCGACATCCGCATAGACATCCGTGGGTGAGATAAATACGGGTGGAGGTGAACAGGGGGGACCTCGGTGCGGGGGTTACCGTCCGCTGGCATTTTGTCGCTTTCAGAAAATGTGTCGTTGCCCACTAGTGTCCCCGGTTCAGGCGCGCTGAGCGTGGTTTCCGACAGCTCCAAATCCGGTGGTCTCTTCCCACGTGCCACACCAGAAGACCTCCGTGTGTTCCCCTGACAGGGCGCGAGGTTAGACATTATAGCTTTCCCGTCACTCCTCCAACTTTTTCACAGTTATTTTTCGGTGACTCTCTCAAACGGACAAATGTTCGCTCATGTGCGCTCACCTTCTGGCGCGCGCCTGCTCGCGCCAGGGCGCATAAACTCTGTTATTAATGCCCTAGATCACCAGGATGGTGTTTCTTTAATTTAACTTTACAGCTCTCTGGGCTGTTGAGGTTATGGCGAGTCTCAGTCCTGAATGAGTATCCCCTGCCTCTCTCAGAGCACTTATCAGTCTGGAGAGCCGCGGGCGCCAGGCGGTGCGCTGTCAGTCGCCAGCTGTTCAGACGTTTCACTGTTGTACAAAACTGCTTGAAAGCGAACGAACCATTAATAGTCACACAACATCCATTCTCGGAACATTTTTGTAAATGACGTGCAAACACAAAATGTCATGAAGCTGTCATTCTGGTTAGTGAGTGAGGAACGTTTCATTTTCCACGGCTTTGGCGTCGTTTTAGTGAAGTTCTGGTTCTGTCACTGTCAGACATCCATACACATGTGGAAGCTGAGAAGCGCAAAACAAGAAACAAAGCACTTGAATATCCCAAGGTTACCACTGAATCGTGATGCAACATCATCTAAAGCTCTTGCAACATACTGGGGTAATCATACACTTAAAGTAACCAAAGCCACAGTCAGAACCCACATGTAAACAAAAGGGTGACCTCCACCACTAAAACTCAAAACAGAGACCGAAGCCTAATATGATGAACAGGTCTTTTGATGTCGGTTATCAGTGGCCCTACAACAATTACATTTAAGTTAATCCTGTTTTATGATTCTCATAAAGGGCTATTTTCACAAAGAAGCCGGGGAATATGTATCTAACTTCAATTCAAAAACAGGAAAATATACATGTTTTATTGAGAAGTGAAACTCAACAATCAGGTGTTTGAACAGTCATGACATACATGTGGTCCACGTGTGGGCTTTCATATATGATATTGTAACATTTTCAGTTGCTGATGTTGCTGTTTTCAGTGACCCTCAGCAGGTGCACTAACCACCGCCCTATATGTGTAATTAGCATCGCATTTGCAACATATCTTTAATTTTTAATTTCTCCACATTGTTGTTTATGCGCTCATTTATTATTTAAGAGAGCCCCCATCTGTAAAGAAAACATGATGATTGGTTGAGCTCATCTGCACAGGAGTGTAGAGAAAGGCCTCACATTGTTTGACTTGACATTCAGACTATGAGTCACTTCCCTCATTAAACTGTCAGATGGAAGTAAGTTGGAGGTAACAGTCATTGTGTGGAAGGCATGTTTGGGAGCTCTACCCAGTGCTCCTCCACAGTGCAGACCTGTCACCAACAGTCAACATGTCACTGCAGAGACTGTAAATATTATTAGATGGAGGAACTCATCACTAAGCAGCTCTGCCTCGGATGCATACAGGCTAAGACTTCTCTTTCTCTAGGCTATTCCCCTAAAAACACTTCTACCTTCAGAACAAGCTGCTCAGAATAAAAGGGAAAAGAAAAAATAGAGCAGCATGTTCAGTTAGAGTTTGAAATGTCCATAAAATGACACGACTTATGTGTGATTAATCACGGTTTGAAAGTAACGTCATCAGCTACAGCCTTAGTTTAATATAGAGAAACTCTGGGGAGACATGCAGCTTAGTTTGACAAGGTTACCCTAAGGATTTTTTTTCCCTTTCTTGCTATGACCTTGGCCAAGCTCTTTCAAGGAGGAGTTCACTGCAGCCGATTTTTAATAGGAGTCGGGTAGCGACCATGTGATGACAGGATCTTTTGCCAGGTAGATATTAAACACAACCTGAACAGGTTTTCGCTGTTAATGTTGCCAAAAAGAGCAGTTACCTGGAAGGTCAAGCTTCCATGTTTGATATATGTGGAGGAAATTAAACATTTAATCTCGCAGGACAAATAAAAAGCCTAAATGTTGGTGTTTAGAGATGAACCGATGAAAAAGTTATCACCAGCCACCTTGAGAATGGATTCTGTCGTGACCTTCCTCTACCCAAACCTGAATAAAAAAGAAAGTCACGGTTGCTGATCAACATATTGAGGCGTGCATGGGTGGCCAAAACAAGATTCCACTGATAACCAAAAGGATTTATTTTGTCCTTAAACTAACATGATTCAGTCTTAGCAAAACAACGTTAACCTTTAAAGCATGGCTCGACACGAACCGGCACGACACGCCACAACTACAGATCCTACAGATTTATTATTTAATTTTTGAAGAAAAATTGTCAGATATTTACAGGTACATTGTTTTGTCACTGCCCTGCAAAAAACATGTATCTCCAGCCGTGCATGCTTTTGTGAGACTATATTTTTAACACTGGTCCAGGGTTTTTTTTCTTTTAATTGTTTATCTAAATAAACAAATCTATATTCATATTCATATTAATATTTATAAAACATAGCATAGCTATGGGAAAAATCCTGCATAGTTCCTCTTTAACAGCAAATACAGATCATTAAAGAGGATTTTAGCTTAACTATGCTACATTTTACCTTAATTAAACAGCTTCAGAGTAATTGTGATGGTTACATACATGACTTGTAACATGTTACAGGGAGAATGGAGGCTCTCTGTCGTCCACCTAGCATCTTTTGGCCGAAAACCAGCCTTGCAACATCAGTGCCGTCGCCCCAGTGTCCCAGCTCTCGTCTCGGTGGCACCACGACACAAATGCACCCCCTAACCCATAATCTTTGGTTTATGATGGATACGACTACACAAATATACACATCGTAACATCGTATATGATAAATACTGTTATCCACCACTCTATTGATTGCTTTCTCGCCGTGTACGTGGCCTGGAGGAGAGTCAGCAAAACAGAGGAAAAGCAACCAGACTTGCATAGTTCCCCTTTAAAGTTTCAAAAGCAGTAGACCGGAGTTGGACAGCACAGTGCTGGGGTGTTAGGTGTGAATGTGAATGTGTGAGGTTTGTCTCTATATGTGTCAGACCTGTGATAGACTGGTGACCTGTCCTGGGTGTACCTCATCCTCACCCCATGTCAACTGGGATTGGCTACAGCCCCAGTGGATGGATGGATGGATGGATGGATGGATGGATGGATGGATGGATGGATGGATTGACTGACTGGTTTAAGTGATACTATGGGAAAATAAATTTCTCAAATGTTGACCAAACCAAAACTGATCCTTCATAATGATTTAACACCATC